>CAEFZX010021824.1:0-39165 GCA_903066825.1 Alfaro cultratus
AGACATTATGGGGTTGCAGTATAGTGTCTAATTCAAGCATTTTGTTGGCAGATGGCCCATTTCAAGTCAAGTCTAACTATAGCCTTATGTACTTTTATGGAGCTAAAAGGGAAACTTTCTTTAGTAATATGTCTGTTGTTGGTGAAGCCCTTCATGACTTTACTCTGTCAGTGATTAATGTTCAGCCCTCTTGTTTCAGAAGCGTGCAAACATTTACAGTTTATATGCTAATAAATTTGATGAAAACAAAAGCTTCTTTGAAAAAATAGTGGTGATTAATCAACATTTGCAGCCTTAAAATCACTTTTGAAGTTGGGTGTGAAACAACAAACCCTTACCTACAGGCTGTCTCTATGGTATAACACAGTAGCACAATCACTTTCAGAGACTATTTATCTTTATCAACAGTAGAAGAAGAGAAGCAGAGTGTGCCATGCGGCAAGCCTTCTTTCGCACCTTTCACTCGTATACTCGCCTCTTCACGACACTTGGTCTGCTGTTATTATTCACTACTGGACTATCTCCTGACAGGTATGCAATGGAATGTAAATTTCCTGCCTTGTTAGGGTGTTGGGAGGCTGTGTACTTGGAGTTTGGTTAATCACTCATCCTCACTCTTCTGCCTCTGAAAACACGCACTCGCCACAACCCCTTCCTGCCTTCCTTCTGGCAGCTCAGAGGGTGATGGATGAGTCTGGAGGTGAAGTGTATAGATACCCAGCAGAATTTTACCATCTACACTAATGCTCCAAACTTGGGTATCACAATAAAATCCCAAAAGAAAACTAATATATGCAATAGAAAAAAAAAATCCATTTTACAATCAGCTAAAATTTATTTACTAACCCTTTCAATGGAAGAAATTGTAAAAATAGGATAAAATCTCATTCAATTCCTCAGAGAGCTTCACAAATTGGCTCTAGTGAGGAGTGGGAGGTCCTGATGCCCATCTGTGTAAGAGGAAAAATATCTGAGTGTGTAAACAATAGCTCAATGGTCCTAAACCGGCAGCTGCACTAAATTTGATCTGCCAAACTGGGGATGCACTGATCCATTCTTTTCACATCCAAAACCTAAATAGATATCTGAGGTTTAGAGATGACTGATCAGATAGAAAAAAATAGTGATTAATTAACTTTAGTGTTTCTTTTTTAAACACAGAAATAAATGTATGCTATTATAAATTTATTTCATAACGCTTCACCAGTACAGCACACTTAAATACAACAGTATCTTCACAATATCGGTCAAACATGTAAAAACGACACAATTTTAATTTATCCATTCAATGCAATTAGGATCAAAATAAATAATAAAGAAATTGAAACTGACAAAAGTAATAGGTTGGCTACCTTGGTCAAACATGTAAAATACAAACTGCAACAAATCTTCTTTCAAATGGTTCAGAAAGCACAATTAGGAATTCTAAATGTAAGGTAAATTAAATATTAAAGCATGATGTTGCTCAGTGCACAAAACATAAAATTATACTGAATATATCTGCCCTCATAGACACATTGTCACCCGACCTAGAATTCTTTTCAATATCGGGAAAGATACAGATATTAATACACTTAAATCAGGACACCTCTAACAAACCATTAAGAAGAAGATTCATGTCAGGCTGGACAGGAGAAAGGAAAGAGTAAGATGGGCAGAAAAGTTCAGATATTGGATGATGGAAGAATGAAAAATGGGCCCAGTTCCAGGGTGAGTTCTTTGTATGCGACAGAAGAACATCAGTTAGAGTCAAAACAATGCAAAGACTCTAAAAACAGAGGATTTGACCTCATAGGATTATTTGAAACAATGTCTTAACTTGTGTACAGCTGAATGGGGTCCTTTTCATCCTACAACAGGAACAGACATAATGCTGACTGTGGCGAGTTCGGTACATTGTAGATCTGTTGTGAGAGCAGCCTGACTGCATGTTGCAAAGGAAGACTTCATGAAACTAATCCACCCAATAACCATGTGATAAAATCTCTTCTAATTACAGATGAACACGTTCATCCTTTTCATTAAAATCTATTCTGTTAATTCACAATCTTTTAGTGTATTTTTTTGTGTAAAGCAACAGTTGTTTAAAAAGAAATGGGCAAGTCAGACAAAGAAAGGGTCTCCTTGCATCTCTTGGCTTGTGTGTTTTAGTCGTAGCTATGTAGTGTCAGCCACCCACAGATGTAGACACCTTGCCTTGGGAAATCTGACCCTCAAAACAACAGAAATAGGACTGAACACTGATACCTCATCTGGTCGCCCAGGGTCCTTAACATTTTCCTGCAGGAGATCACAGGTCTTGGAAGAAGTTGTTTTACTGTTTTTTTAGTGAACCTTTACGAGATTAACGACCCAGAAATCTGAAACCCTGAGTTTAATGTTCTAAAATAAATAATTGATTCAGTTACAGTTCTGCTTCAAATCATTTCAGCAGAGGTGAGGCCAGCTGTTTTAGTGGCTGCTGTGGATCCGTTTCTGTTTGCCTGCTCCGATATCCCTCAGCGGCGTCTGTCAAAGAGCAGCCCTGGCTTCTCCTTGCGGCTTGTGCTGCAACACCCTGCTGATAACCTTGCTGACAGCCCTCTTTCATGAGCCTCAAATGTGTCCTGCCATCTTCAACAGACCGCTGCCACTGGTCTTATCTTCACTCACACACATTGGCCACACACAACAACAGTGCTACCATCCCTCATGGAGCACATAAGCAGGCAAGGCTTCACCAGCTTGACCCACTTGGAGGCTCCGGCTGGCCAGCTGTCAGTAACCCATCTTTTGTCTTCTCTTTATGGAAGATTGGGGGGTAAAAGCTTTGCTGTCCATTCATTTCTATCACCTATTTGCCTGCGCCTTTTCCTGTTTAATACAAACACACCATCTTTCAAAATAGATCTACTCTGTGAAAAAGAATGGGACCGTATACTGTGATGGATGCAGTGTGCAGAGAATTATGAGGTGGCATTTCGGTTTCCCCGGAGCATTACACTGTTGTTATCTGTAATAATTTAGGTGCAGATGGGAAAAACACGTTTTCAGGAGAGCCGAGTTTTGTTTGCAGAGCTACCCTGCTCATAGTGTGCGGCATAAACATTACCATCTTCCAGCTTGTTGTGAATATGCATGTAATTTGCCAACTAAAGTAAGCAGAACTAGACTGAATGCCATTGGTGGAAACAAGCAGAGCTGATGATTTATGATGCTGAACTATTTAGACTGATGGAGTGTCATGAACTAATGAAAGGCTCTGGTAAACAAATACTTAGCATTAAAAATAGCTGTTCTTCTGAAAGAAAAAGAGAGAAAGTAGCAAAGAAATTACCCAAATATTAAAAATTATCATTTTAACTATGCTGAACGTTATAAATAAACAAGCAAGACACATACAGCGTCCCATAGATTTCACGAGGCGAATATTTCATGTGCTGCCAATTTTGTGCTTTCAGTTTGAATGACAGGTGCTTTGTTGATTCAGAATCAATAATCTGCTTTTGTCTATAGAAAGTTATTTACTAATGTGGATCGGGGATTATGTAGATGAGAATGAAGCATATTGATCGCAATGCAACCAGATTAGATGGCAAGGCAGACACAAAGCTTTTAAGCAACCTTTGGAGGCACTCATTTGAATTTGTATTATTTATTTGTATTTCACAGAGGAAAACTGACAGTAAAACCCTCCAAACTCCATAAGGGTAGCTCTAAAGATATGCCCAGACAGCAATAATGAGTTATGCTACCCAAGTAGTACCTAAAGTTCATCACAAAGGGAAAACTATTTATGTCTCTTGTGTTTTGTTACATTGTGTCATGTTACAGCCTCAAGCTGGAATCTATTTATCAGGGTATTTTATGTTATAAAAAACATATCTTATGTGTATTGTCTTATGTGCAATTCCACAACATAATGTGGAATTGTGAAGCGGAAAGTAATGCATGTTTGTTTTGTTTTTCTTACAAATAAAAACCTTAAAAAAGTGTCTTGGATACTTCACTACAAACCTTTGCCTTCAGAAATTACCCAATTACTAGAGTCAGTATTTGTGTGAGGTTTCCCAAGGAACATATATCCAATAGTTCAATTCAAGCCATCATCTAAAATTGGAAGAGAGTATGGAACATATTAAAATTTGCGTAGGAGAGCATTGAACAGGCTAGAGGTCAGGAGCTGCAGAGATCCACAGCTCAGGTGTGAGAATTTGTTGACAAGGCATTTATTAGTGTTGCACACCACAATTCTGTCCATGATGGAAGAGTAGGAAGAAAGCAATTATTGCAAGAAAGACGGGAAGCCACAGCCATGTAGGGTACACAGCAAACAAGGGGAAAAATATGATCAAAGAACAGGATGCTTTGATTTAACTGAGAAAAGACCAGTTGTGGTTGCACACCTGTTGGACACACATTTGTGTTGTTCTGCTACATAGGATCACAATAAAATATATTGACATTTGTGGTTGTAGCTTCACAAAATGTCAAACAGACTTTCAGAGATATTAATTCTTTTGTAAGGCTCTTTAAGGAGACATTGACGATTCATTCCTACTGTGGTTTATTGTGTCTGCTTGCTATTGATGCAGAGTTCAGCAACTTGCCCACAAAACTCACAGTCCTGCACCAGCCAGGATTTATGAAAGCAAGCATAATTAGCGTTGAGAGTAAATGGTTAACACAGGTCAGTGCACCTAGACTTTAATTTTAATTTGCCTTTGCTTTGAAAGAAAGCTTCAGTATGTAGGGATGTGCTTGTGCAGTAAGACAAGTACAACAAATGAAGGCCTTGAGACTTTCAATACTATATAATATATAAAAGGTGAAGCGATCTGATTTTTATTTAAATGGAAAAAATTGCATTAAATCATTTTCATTAATTTTCACAGTACTAAATGCAATTATTCAGCTGTGCAAACAATCGAGTCTTAGCCACTTTCGCCCACAGCATCTCCTCATCCCCACAGTGAGGCTGCAGAGTTCAGGCAGCCTTCGGCTCCCCGAACAATTACACGCTAATCTGCAATGTGAAATGAGCATTGGGCTTTTAATCTCATAGCAAGAGAGTCCCCTACTTCACCACTCTCAAATAGAGTCTTATTAGGTCTTGGAGTTTCTGACCTTCTGCTGCCGTTGCACCACCATCCCATACATTTCCCACCAGTATAGACAGCAAAAAATCGTTTCCTCCAGCAACCTATTGGTAGATTTTCCTCGCGACACCACCACCCTATCTATTTAATTGCTTGTCAGATTGAATATTCGCCAGTTTTCCCCTCCCCTGCAATATCAGCTTGTAGATATTGCTTTTCATCATAATATTCAGGATAACCACACTGGTGCATTTTCTTGTAGAATAGAAAGCACACAAATCTATAACATCATGTTTGTGCTTGTACTGAAAACCAACCAGTGTACCAAATCATATTAAATATTCAGGTAGACAGTAAGGTCTGCCTACTGAACACAAGTGATGTACAGTAACTCTGTCACATCAATGTGTTTTTACAACAGGGGTTCTCTGTTTTTTTTGGGGGGTTTTTTGTTTTTTAGAAACACCACCTTTGTAGATACCAGGTACCTATTTCTTGTCATTTAAAACCAAAGTACTTGGACTTCTTTAGTTTGATGTTATTTGATGAAAAATAAAAGGGAACAAAAAACTAAACAATACAGGATTGGTTAAAGAATCAAATCTTTCACACAAAAACACACTCAGTACTATATCACATTTTTGGAAATATGTCTAAAAGCAGAGTTGTAGTATTAGTTTTTATTTTTAATAGTTGTTAGCCTGGTCATTGAGCATACCAGTTAACAAATCACACTGGTTTTACAACTTGGAACTGGAACATTTTGTGTTGGATCTGCTGTCAATGCCCAGGCCTCGATGTAATATCAAACGTAAACTGAAGGCAGAAAAAGCAGCAAACATCATTCTTGGCCCTCTTTTTTACTTCAGTTTGTACTTACTTTTCTTTACTGCACTTCTTCAAGAAGAATCATTATTAGCTCTACATCTCAGTTAATTTGCTCTTGTTTACTTTGCTAATTTATTTTGAACACTAAAGACAGACCAGCAGAATTGGAACAATGAGATTAGACCTCTAACCAGACCTGTAACCTCACACCATCCTAATTTATTGAAAATACTTTATTTCTTTTACAACAATTGGCTCTGGGAGATGGTCCAAAGGAGGGATGGTTGGATGAATGGTGCAATGTGGGGAGTTGCTTAATGAACTTTGTTTTTATGGCGTAAGATATACAGCTTTAGCTCACACTCCAGCATCACCTTCCTTCACATTTCACACTAACAGAATACACAATTTGAACCATTAGTAAGAAAGATTACAATGCAGTTTTGGATACGCTAACGATTTTCACAGCTTGAGTGTTGCAACTTTTAGACCACAGATAAAACGCCCAGTGCTCGACTGCTACAAGATTAGTGCTATGGAAATGCCAACAATTGGCCTAATAACATTTCTGAGTCATGACCTGTTGGACCGACAAAAGTGTGAACTAGTTTGTGATTAATTCAACTTTTAAATATTTGATTAGTGGCACTCAGATTGCTAAATGTGTCCCATATTGTGAGCTTCTTTAAATATATACATAAAAAGTGATACAGTTAAAAGTTACTTTTTTTCTCTTTGTATTGCGCAACACTGAATTTTGCACCCTTTATTTTGATAAACTCATGCTTCCAAAATGGGGTATCAATTGCAATATTTGATCTTATATAAAATATACTTCATTTTCTCATGTTGAGAGCCACCAAAAAATACACGATAAGAGAGGCAACCATGTAATAACAGATTAAATAACCCAACCAGGAGCAAAGAATTTGCTGCTGGAATACGAGTGTATTTATTAGTCTTACCTTCTGTTGCAGACATCCTTTGTTGAAAGAAAACAAAAATCTTCTCCAGCATCTCCTTTATTCCGTATTTTCAGCCATTTAACAAGTGGCCTTACGTTGGAAACAGATGGTCTACCACGAGAGTGCTCGATTTATCCTGCTAATGCTTTGTCCAGACATGAGGCATACATTATCTTGGGGGCAAAAGCCTGTGTAGTTCCCAGTGCATGGCTGGATTAGTGTGTGGTGCCTGACAGTGATAGATATTATCTATACTGCTCTTTATCTTAATAGGGAGGCCTAAATTCAGAATAATAACAAACTGTCTGATGCTATCATCTGTGTCTTGCACTTTTAACCCAAAATCATTGTATTGCATATTCTCTAGCCTATTGAGCTGCCTTTTATCCTAAATTATAAAATAGACCTTGAAGACTATCTTTAACTTTATCTCTGCTCACGCTAAAATGGTATTCATAATGGTTCTCATGGATTGTCTTTCAGAAAACAGGAGATTTAGAAAATGAAGAGTAGGCGTTATAAACTAACCTTTTAGTAGTAAGTTGACTGTAGCATAAAGTCAGTTTAGTTATTTCTCTGATTTGGGATGTAACAGAAGGACACCAAGATTCATTTTTGTGTCTTCAAGCTGAGTAACAATATAATCTGCTCTTACTTAGATCTAACCTTACTTCCTTTCCGTTCCTGCTGCATTCTTATCTTTTCTAGTCCACAGGTCCTGCTGATTCTTTAATCATACTTTAAATCTGTTCTCTTCCACATGCCTCCACCTTCTGCTCATATCTGCAGTATTTCTAACTTACTTCTTGTATCTTTTCTCTTTTTCCTCACTTTTCTTCTATCATTACTTCCCTTTCTTTACCGTTTGTTGCTGTTCTCTGTTTTCCCCCCTCCATCTCTCTCTCTTGTGGCGACACTTGCAGTAGAGATTAAAGTGATCAAGGACCTACCATGGCCACCTCCTGTTGGCCAACTCAACACCAGCCCTCCCCTGGCGGAGGAGCTCGAGTCTCCTTCCCAGACAGCTCAGCCGTCGCCCGGACTCACGAGCTGTGACCAGCACCACCATGGTGGGTGTTGGTGTCCAGCATATTTCCCATTAATTGCCCTTCACCCTCAGCCTTCTGTGTGTCCATTATTCCATCATTCATCTGTACACTCATTTATTTAGTTTAGGAAGTAATTAGGTGGCACATAATATCTTTTACATTTGTTTTCTTGTTTGTTTTTTACTCAGGCTGCTGACAGATCAAGTTTTTTTTGTTTTTTTTATCAAAGATCAAATTTGATTTCCGTCAGCCATAGAGGTAACTCAGAACCACATCATTGCACCACTATAAATGTGTCAGTAAAACACCTCTGTTTCATCCTCAATATGAGTGAGGACCGACTATTGAACTTCACAAATTGAATTCTTTTAGCAAAATTCAGTCATCTTAATTTAATAACACTGAGCAATTAGCAGTGTTTAAAAGGCAGTTGTTTCTTTCCACTTTTGTCACTTGCTTGGTCATGATGAGGGTTTGCTGCAAATTTAACATTCATACTTTTTTGAATGCATGCAATTGAATTTGATTCTCTTTTTTTATTTTGTATTGGATTGGTTTTTGGATATCAATTAGACTTTTTCATTCGTAAAGTACCTTTATATTGCATTTATGTGAATTGGTGCTTTAGAAATAGACCAAACTGGAAACTGGGTTAAATTCAAATCCCAAGAATTTATTTACTCTACCTGATAATACCAAGACAGTGATGTTTAAAAACTGAGTCTGAAATTTCAAACTTTGGGATAAGTTATATCAAAATAAATAGTGAAACGGAACAGTGATCAGATTTTATTCCACTGCTAATTCAAAATTTTTATTAATGTTGAGCTCAGTTGTTTCCTACTTTTTATTGTGTTGAAATTTGAATTTGTTGGTTTGCCACTTTTAAAGTTGGAAAACCAACTTTAAAAGTGGTTCTCACATTTTGATTGGTAGTCTTTGTGAGTTCCAGGTGAAAGCGATTCTTTCCTCTGGCCCAGTTCCTACTTGGTCCTGAGAAAACACAATTTTTATGTTGCTGCTGCAAGAGCTTGACTATGGAATACACCAAAGAACTGGTTCTAACCAAGAATACCATTAGAACCAGTTTGTTAGGAATGATTCCCCACGAACAATTTTAATCTTCTATTTAATTTCTGAACAATGGGGAGAAATTACAAAAATTGTCAAGCATGTGTAACTTAAAAAAAAAGATTGTTAGTGAGGGAGAGTAACATTTTCCTCCTAATGGTGACTTACTGAAAGAGTTTCAGATGCACTGAATAATTTGGCTTTTGGTATTAGCGCTGTAATGATTGCACTTTTCCATCTGGTTTACATGTGGCAGAAAATCACTAACTGCTGGGCAGGTTTTAAGATGAAGCCTCATTAGTTTTAATTGTGCTGAACTGCCGTCTCCATGCGTAATTGCCTTTCGTTGTGACCCCCATTTCCTCTTGTCAACATACTCATAACCATCCCAGATGTCCCCCTGACCTGCTGTTCTATACAAGTGGATGACTTAAGGTAAAAAATAAAAACAGACTCCTTCACGGCAATTTTAGTTGTTGACTTATTCATCATCATAATGGACACAGTTGACAAGTACGTCACCTATTTTTAACAGGCAGGCAGTAGTTGATATTGGGAGCCCCTGCACAGTCACAATCTGACTGGTTTAATTATCCAGGGGAAAGAAGAATATGTTTCTGAACTAATGCCAGGAATGGGATTTTCCCCAAGTGGAGTGGGAAAGCGCAGAGTGGGACCATGAAAAAGGACACCACTGTGTGCTATAGGCGAGGAGCTGATTTATGCCCACAGATCCATGGGAAACGCTCCAGTTTCCCGAGTGATGTGAGGGAGCTTTAGAATCCTGTCCTGTAAAGTGATCCCCTCTCCACCCCAGCAATTGTGGCCCCACTCTACATCTTTCAGGTCAAAGGTCCATGTGTCAGAAACACAGGGGATTGAAAGCTTCAACTGCAGTAGTGAATATATTTACAATGGGCTCCATTGACCTTACTGTGCTGGTAGATCTTAATTTCCACACCAGAGCATTAGACATCCATTAAACATAGAGTTGCTTAAATCCTCTGGACAGGCTCAGATAACGTGAAGATTTTCTGTGTGTTCACAATAGTAGGACATGTTTATTCATACGGATCTTTACCCAATTCTTAGTTGCTTTACACACAACAAAAGATGGAAGCCAAACACAAATTAAGCATTTTTGAAAGAACTGTTTTGATATTTCAATGCAAAGTTCCTAGTTCTCTGCAGTCTCTGTCAGGAAGTGAACAATTTGTTCCTATTATTTGAGTTTGTCCCTGAATGTCTAGATGTGGGGCTAGGATGTCATCACTTGAGGGTATGGAGTCTCTGAACCAGGGTCAGGGTGGAGCATTAATGATGTGTAAATCAGGAGCATCATCAGTTGATAAGCATCAATTACCTCTTTTAACACATGTTAACACACAAGACATCAAGCCAACAGAGCAGAACATACCTCAGCCATGGACAGGAAAATGTGGTGAGTTCTGTTTGTAGCAGAGTTTATTAAGAAGATTGACGGGCAAAAGTGACCCTAGTGATTGGGTCAGGAAGTGATAAATGCATGGATCAGTGTGTTAGTAAAAGAAAATAAGCATAAAAGGTTCACGAAAAGTGGTGAGGTGAAAGCAGGTGCTTTTGGAGATGTAGCCCATGAGGTGGCTACTGAAGATGACTTCAAGGTTGTAGTTATGTGAGAAATGGATTAGCATAGACTTCAAGTGAATAAGGCAGAAGTGGAGATCACATTTAGTTGCAGATTTTCACAAATTTGTTAATGTTAAAATGTTTGTAGTTTAACCAGAGATAACCAGCTGGCATCCATGATTGTGTATGTCTTTGAAGCGGTCGGTGGAAAAAAAGACTTGCCTGTGAAGGTCATGGATTTAATTGAGATGCAGATCAATGGAAGCAGAGTTTAAGATAGCGGATGATGTGGGCAATAGGGACAATATGACATTATCAAAAAGAGAGGATCAAACAAAAAACCTTGGGGAACACCATTGGACAGAGATGTCATGAACTATAGTCTGTTAGACAGACATAATCTGAACTGGGAATGAGCTAAGCCAGTGATGCAAGTGGTACGTTTGTTAGTTTCAAAGGCTGTCGTAGGGTCAACGAGAATGAGGATGCTGAGGAATCCAGTTAGAGAAAGGAAGTTGATGATTTGGTGATTTTTAGCAAGTGCTGTTATCTCTGGCTTTAGATGGTAAAAGAAGACTGAAGATAAACTGAAGACAGTTGAGGCAAGGTTATTTGAGGACAGGGTTGACGACAATGGTTTGAGTCAGTCAGTGACAGACATAACTGAATGAGGCGTGAGATGCTTACAAAATTTATAAATGCCATTTTATAATCACTTTGTTCTAACTGAGATAAGCAGAAGAACAATGTATTACAAGTCAGCATTGTCAGTTCAGCCTCATTATCAAGACTGAAATTGAGATTGCCACAGCAGATATTAAATCTACATATAAATTGGGACATATTTGTTTGAATATAAAAAGGAGCTTGTCTACTTTGTTTTTGTATGAAATAATTATCCACACTTTGAAGAGTTTCTCTTTCTTCGCTTCTTTTGTCTTAGACGTCTTTTTAAAAGTATTTGAAAGATACACAGGTTTTGTTTAAAATTTATAAACTAGCTTGAAATTTGGAGACTCATTCTTTTGTCTGGGAAAACTTAATTAGAGCTTTCTTCTGGAAAGAAGAACAGATTTTTTTGACAACAGATTTAACATCGATCAGAGTTCTTGAACTGTATTATTACCTTTTATCAAATTAGTCAGATTTTTTCAGCACCTACTACCTTAATATTATAAAATTAAACAGTGGTTATTTTCACATTCTTTCTTGCTAAATTAAAAAATTTTGGATGATCTTTTTTATGTCTAGCAAATTCTGATGAGTTGCAGACCTGTGAATTAAATTCCACACATCCAGGCTGTAAAATGTAATTTCCACCTTTCAATGTAGCCGTAGGTGACACATGTCGCCCCTCAGAGTAGTCATCCTTTTTGATAGGAGTATCATTAGCAAATGAGAATTAATTAGCTGGCTTAATTAGAGAAATTTGCGCGGCAGTGTGTGCAGCTGGGGATAAGGTGTCATTGCTTGGAATCAGGAGAAATCAGTGTTACTTCATCTTACATTTGGCTATCAAACAAAATGATTAATTCCTAGTTTCATGTCACAGTGCTATGCAAAAGTATCTATTACTAGATTTTTTTTCTACATTTTGCCACATTTTGCCATTAATTTCAAAGTATTTTATTGTGTTTTTATGTGACAGACCATGACAGCATGGTACATAATTATAAGTTGTAAACAAAACAACTCTCAACAGATTTCAGAGCCTCCATTTGCTGATCTTATTTAAGTCTGATAGGCTGTTTCTCTTTAAGATTGGCATGTTCTAAAGCTGAGTAGCACAATGCCTAGAAATTTCAGAAAACTGTTATGGAGATATGACTTGGAACTAACTTACATTTTTCTGATTTGTAATTCTTCAACAAATGCCTGATATTTGGAATATATAATGAAATGAAATATTGCATCCAATAAGTCCTTTCTTATTGTGATACTACTGCTGTTACTGTGATATTTATGTCATATTGTGCGTCTCTAATATAGAGAACTTTTTGACCTTATTTCTTTTCAGAACTCTTGCAGCCTGTTGCAAGAGTCTTTCTTCCAGGATTGCCCTCCATGTTGTTCCATCAATTTTTCCAGCAATTCTGACCAACTTTCCTGGCTTGCTGATGAAAAGAATCTCCACAGCATCATGTGGTTTAAAGTGTTAGATTTTGGTCTGATCTAATTAGAACATATCCTTCTTCGTGTTTAATGTGTCACTTATATATGGCTTGTGGAAAACTGTCTACAGGATTTCTAATAGCTTTCTTTCTACAGTGACTTTCTTTTTGCTTCACTCTTCCATGAAACTCACGTTCTTGGAGACTAGTAGTTGTTCTATCAACAGATTTTCTCACATGAGCTGTTGATCTTTGTAATTTCTCTAGTTACAAAGGTAACGTAACTTTAGAGATTTGTTGGGGGTTTTTTAAACCATGTGTCATTTTTTGTTCTCAAAATTCTGCACCATTTCGTGTGGGCCTACGACATAAAATACCAATTTTGTTGGAAAGTAATAAAATGTAGAGCGGTTCAAGAAGTTTGACTCCTTTTGCAAGGCTCTTCACTTCTCTATCTAGACTGTTTTAGCTGTGGAGTCCTTCTGTGGGACACATTCTCATTGTTCTTGTGAAAAAAAATCTATTGTGTTGAGCTTTGTTTTGCTCTGTTGGGTAATATTGCTGTGCAGATTCCATCACTGAAATAGCCTTTTTGACATTTATGTTTGTTTGTGTCCAAATAAATCAGTTCGTTGCTCCTCACCATTCCCCTCTGCATTGTGTATATGTGTTTCTGTGTGTTTGGGTTCGTGTTTCTTCATGGGATTCACTGAAGGGAGATGCGTGTTTGAAGGGGACAGGCCTTCCAGCCATCAGTCACCATCTAACTGACAGTTCAATCTGATACACAGATTCCATTTGCTGCACTTTACAAGCAGCAGGTCTGATAACAATCCCAGATACCCTAACACATTTCACTATGTTTATGGGATGACCCGTGTGCATGCGAGCCTGAGTGTGCATGTCTTCATGCACCCCCACTGCCCCTCTCTTGGGGCTGCCTCCAAGGGCTTTTGTTCACCGGTGAGCCAATCCCCCTGTCAGTCTCCTGTTGGCCATGTCTCGGATGTTGTTCTCCAGAGAAAGAAAAGGGAGTTGGTCTCCCTTGCTCTTGCTTGTATTCGACCTCAAAACATAATTCTTCAATCTTCTGAAGCTGGCGGAGGTGAAATGGCTGGCAAAAGAAGCAGACACGAGTCCATTCACACTTGAGCAAATATAATGATCGCTTCTGTTTCGCTTAGTCCCTTCAGAATAATGCTTTCTTCTGGAAGTATGTACGCTCCCTCCAGAGGGGATTCAGTGCTGACAGGTAAGGTTGATTGGACAAATTCCATAGAGATCAGGCACTCAGCCTTTAATACAACTGGAGTAAAAGACCAAAGTTTAACCAAGGTCAAAAGGAAACTGTTTGTTACAATTTGGTAAGAAGAAGTATGGTGTTTGTAGAACAGAGGAAATGTGAAGAATTGAGGTTAATCCGAGTTGCAATGCTGAGATGGACTATGTCATAATACCAAGATAACCATATTCACCTTCACTGAACTAGTGAAGATGAATAAAGTTGACTGAACTTTAATAGCCTATGTGACAAAGTGGTTCAGTTTGTGTTCACCACTTGTCCCTTATTCTTATTTCTGATTAATTTACTTTCTGTAGCTGGTCATAATGCTTAAATTTAAACATTAGTTTGCAACTTTGCTTCACTTACTATCCCGGGTTTGTTTGTGTTAGCAATTATGTTGCAGTTTCCATCTATTTATATGTTCAGGTTAAAACTACTACTTCTGGACTATTGGTTGAATTTGTTTATTTTGTTTCAAAGTATATTCATGGTATTTGTTTTCCTTTGTCCCTTGTAGATCTGCAGCAGGGCAGGAGTATGGGAGGGGCCGGTCCAGTATTTCCTGCTTAAATGGCTGGATGATGTCATTAATTACCTTGCTGGGTTCTCCCAATTAGAGGGTTTTCTTTGAAGTATTGCTTTGTTTGTTTTTCTTTGAAGTAACTTTTTGAGTTGTCTTCTATTACATGGTTTATTTTTCAGACCATTTCATTATGTAGATAAGTTTGTAAATTAAATTAATAATTTTATTCTTGTTTCTCTGTTTAGATCTTGTTTTTTTTACCTGTTTAATTGTGGCTTGGTCCACTCAAGTGCGGGTGTGCTGCCAATTGGCTATAAAAACAGTGAGTTCTTGGTAGCTTGGGAGGGATGTCTGAGTCAAATGTATCAAGTAAAAATCTTCAGAAGAATCTGGAACCGGTGGCTGATGCTGTTTCTTTGTTCACTTTGCGGATCCTTGACCACACTACTTTACAGCCTATAATGGTTTTCATTTCCTCTCTTTAGACCAACACATTGAAGATAAAAGAATAAGACCCCCTTTTCTACAGTCCATTCTCCCCTTTCTGTCACAAGCAAGTGTTAGGAGCAAACAGGGCAAGAGTTTCCGAGTGTTTGCCAGAGGGTGTTAGATGCAGAGATCAAAAGGGAGGGTGACGGGAAGCAGCAGAGGAAGAGGTAGGACCGGACATATGCAAACAGGAAGAACAAAATTGAAAGCGAAGGAGTGAGAGCAATTGGCTGCATCTTCATGTTGTGATCTGTCAGCGCTGACAGGGGCTGAGTGGAGCAAACATGCATCTCCTGTGTCCCCCTCGGTCAGTTTCCATGGAAACGCTGTTTCTCACCCGAACACATAAACTGCGTTCTCATCTAACTTTCTTTATGTTGTCAAGCAGTCAGCACGGGCTGTATGAAGGAAGGGGATAACTTCAAAATCCTTTCGTATTTACTTAGATGCATCTGGGGGCATCATTTGACTGCCTGCAGTTGAAGCATCAGACTGGAGAAAATTGGAGCTGCAGCTCATACTCCTCCATGAGTCCGAGGTTAGACCCACAATTTACCCAGCTGTCATGCAGCGGTACAATTTGGCTCTCATTGTTAGACTCAGACGTAGCCCTATAACGAACAGAAGTGCAGAGGCCAAGATAACAATCAGTCATTTGGAATAATCATTTCCATGAGTTTATGTTTGGGGAGATGCATCAGTGAGCTTAAGGCCAACGAGTTCAGTCTGGGGTTGAGTGTGGAGGTCAAGGGGGGCCTCTGGTGGTTGAACGTGAAGTAACAGCCGTCTTCCTCAGCAGCCTGACAAGACAGTGGATGATATTCATGTGATAGTGTAAATAACAGCAATAATAAAGAAAATGTATCTTTATGTCAACTTGAATTGAAGAATTAAATAGATGTGTAAATTCTGAATAACCCTGAAAACTGCTTTTAAGTGTCTAATTTTCACTTTTTTTTTTACATAATGTGTCACTTTTTAACCCTAATCCTGACCAACTCAGTTGTTTTCCTAGGCTTGCTAAAAATATTACAATGTCTGATTATTAATTTTTTTTTTTTTTATTGCCATCCCTTTAGGTCAGTGTAGAGATTAGAGGTTGACCGACCCTCAAACTGCCATGCAAGCCAATTCCCTCTAAGTGGACTATAGAGTCTAGACTGATGTAGGGCTGTCTCCATCGACGTGCTGTTAAGATCTCAGCGCTTGTCTGTCTGACCATCAGCGCTATGTTCCGACAGGATAATGAAAACACAAAATGTAAGACTGACCATGAGTGACTAAGAGCAACAAAATCAGACATCGTCAAGGTTTCACTACATTAACCATTTCCATCCAAACCTGAGTGCCTTCAGCCTTAGAACAGTCCCCACCTGACGCCGGTTGTGTGTCCGATGCTGGAAGCCTCCCTTCTCTTATTGCTTGGGAAGTGTGTCAGTGGCTGCAAACAGTTTAGTTTCCCCAAACCTTGGGGTGTTTTGACATCAATTATAGTGATGGATGACCGGGGAAAAACAGCTGAATCCCTCCCACACACAAACACAGCTTGACCACCTCTCATGATCACCACTCCAGCCTCCAGTGCCCAGTGTTTCAGGGAACCTTCAGCCGTATCTTCTTTTTTTTTTCCTATCTGTAAATGTTATTTTTTCTTCCGTCCGCTGAACAAACCTGCATGCCTTTCTCTCTCCGAGTTGATTTGGCTGAGAAAACACCCGGTGTATACTCTGGCAGTGATGTAATGAGAGCAGGTCACCTCAAGCCATCAAACAGTTCCCTGTAGCCTAGCCAGGGGAACGCTTCATGCCTGGAGCTGACCGTGGGAGTTTGAAAAGCCAGTTTAATATTTAACTTGTGGAACTTCTATGTGTGTGTTGCTGTTTACTTATATGAACTCTTCAGATTTGCTTGTTTGCACATTTACATCTACTAAACCAGCAACTGCTCACAAATACTGTGTTAGGCGTAGAAGTATTCATGAACACATGGAGTTGTTTGAATGTTTTGAAGGAAGTTTTTATGTGTTTTTTTCTCTCTCTCTCTCACTGGAATGTGTGCGCAGACTGATTTATGTGTCTTCCATAGTGTGTACATGTCCTTCTGTTGGATGACTTACACAAAGTGGGTGTGTGGGTGTGTGTTTGCGAAAGCACAACCATGGTTTTTGTTCTCACACATTTGCACTGGTGTAGTTTGACAAATACATGACGTCGTAAGCCTCCCAAATACCTACTTCACATAAATGACCTTAACTTGACTTCTAGCTGGAGTAGAGGCAGCGGGCATGGGTCAGTATGAGACATTCATGGTATGATAACCTTGAGTAAATATGAAGTGATTTACTCAAACGTTTTAAGAAGAAATTTAAAACAGAAAAGCAACTGAAAAAGATATTTCAGACTCTACTACAAAAACATATTAAATGGATAAGTACAGCTTTAATTTTGTTATTCTGTTATTGCTATGTTTACATTATGATTTTGATGTATTGATGTAGAAATATGGAGTTAAACACTCAAAATGAATTTATTGTTTTTAAAAGCTTATTGCACAGAATGCTGTTATATATTAAGACCAGTTAAACAAGTTAAGTTTAGCTGCTCAATGTATTGTACTATCTGTTTAGGTTTCAAGCCTGCAGTTGGTTTCTCAAAAAGCACACTACTTGTAGCTTCTCAACTCTAGTTTTAAATCAGCTTTACTTTAATAAGAGTGATATGCGTTGTTACCCTAGCATTGTCTCTTTCACAACTGGAAACACGTTGAAACAATTATTTTTGTAGTAGCCAGCTGGCCTGCAGTGTGCAGCACATGGGGGGGAAGGTCGCATTACATTCTAGTCTCACTGGAACTTTTGCTGTCTTATGATCAAAAGCACTTAAAAAAATGTCAGGAACAATATAAGAGAAAATTTAATTCCCTAGCATTTTAAAACTTTGGTAGGTCTTTATACCAATCCTTGGCCCATGTCTCCTATACATTTTTAAAATTGTTATTATATATTTAAGCTACATAAACCTTTTCTTAGAAAACACTTTTTTCATTATAGTTCAGTTTGATGGAGTGGAAAAGTCTCGAATGTCACCCACCAAGGATGGGAAAACTCGCCCGCTGCAGCGACATTCCAGTGGCTGTTTGGTCAACACCAAAATGACTTCACTGGACCACAGCAGTTCCTCTCTCGGGGAGCGTATTGACCCCACGATGCCTCTGGAAAGCCAGTTGTGAGTGTGATTTTTGTTTGTTTGTTTGTTTTTGTCTTTATTGCAGTTTTTTTTTTAACTTTGCCATATTTTTGTTCATCCTTCTTCCCTGCTGTTGGATGCAGTTGGTACCACGGAGCCATCAGCCGAACGGATGCAGAGTCTCTGCTCAGGATGTGCAAGGAGGCCAGCTACTTGGTTAGAAACAGCGAGACCAGCAAAAACGACTACTCCCTCTCCCTTAAGTAAGAACAAGATATTTCTCCACCAAATAGCAAACTCTAAACAGAACTTCCAGTTTACAGTGTTACTCAAGATCAGTCTAGCTTGTGATTTGTACAGAAAGAAAACATTCAAATAAATCTGACACCAGCAAAATATACTTACTAGACTACACATTCAGTCAATGCACTTTAGAAGAAAAACATGTCCAATTGATTTCCAATTAGAAAATAACACACACATGCACACACACACACACACACACACACACACACACACACACACACACACACACACACACACACAAATATATATATATATNCACACACACACACACACACACACACACCCACACACACACATATATATATATATATATACACTCTATATATATATATATATATATATATATATATATATATATATATAACAATCTATTTGGTTGTGTTTGTGCAATTAATATTTTGTTTATGTTTAATTAGGGATTTCCTATTGTCCACTCCTATTCAGGACATCTATAGTGCCAGATGCCCATGTCTGTTAAAGAAATTTTGTGGTTTCAAATACATATAATCTAGTGGTATTAAAAGGATGGAACATTATATCTACATTAATTTAATTTATGGCATCTATTACAACCAGTCTCTTGCTGTAAGAGTAAGTATGAAATGACAGTGGAAAGTAGAGCAATACCTAGTAGTGAACAACAAACCCCATGAAAATATCAATGCGTCCCATTTTGCTTTCACAAAGGGATGCTTTATTTGAACAGCTGCAATATTTCAGGTGCAACATGTTGAATATTTGGCCAGCGGGATGCCCTTTGTGCCTATGTCTGATATAGACCTTAGTGGCTAAGGACATGAATCTCAAGGAGCATAGTAGTAGCATTGGAGTGATCAAAGAGTTTTATAAGGCAAACTTAGGTTACTGAAAAACACAATCCTAATTGCAACATTGAGCAATAATGTAGCAACTCCATGTTTTTCCAATATCGTGTGTCCCAAGAATGCCTCCTTTTGAAAGGAAGTAACCTCCAGCAGGACCTGGCTCATTGTGAACAACCATCTGTTAAAAACAGCTGGTGGCTGAGAGGACATCACAAACAAGTTGTTTACCTGTGGTCTGTTGTGTTGATGATTCTTTCTTTTTGGATGGAAATAATTTCACCCTTCAAACCTCTTTCTTCCAGCTGCTGTACCTCCTGGTCCTACTCTGTCCTCCACATCACCTTTGTTTCCTTCATTTCACAGCATCTTTTCCCTAATTTGCTGACGTGCCCAGTGCCCACAGCTTGGTTACCGGTTACCCTATCGTTGGTGACCTCCTACTCTTTGATGCATCCTGCTGGGGGTTAAAAGGAGCCTCTCTAATTAGCTTAGACACAAATGTTTTCTCGGGGAGAGGTTATCTCCGTGTCAAAGCCCAGCAGAGCAGACACTTTTGGTTTCTCTCTACAAGCTAATAAGGACAAACTGACATGGAAACATATCCTGAAACTTTTAACCCTCCAAAGCTTTCCAAAATAAACATAAATAGCATCAATTCAGCTTTAAAATTTCAGTTTCTTGGAAATTTTAAAGATACTGAGAACAGTTTGTTGATTAAAAAAAAACCAGATATGAGTAATGCTCTGCAACCCTCTGTCAATCCTGATATGAGATGAAACCATAATATGCAACGAGACACTGATTAGCCTTTGCAATAACAGCAGAGCTCAGCTTGCTTGAGGCTCTTATATCTTGGAAGAAAAAATTATTCTGTTCACTTCTCATGTAGTTTTTTTCTTGACATGCCACTGTTGCTGTCTGAGTTACTTTCTGTTGCACTGAATGATCATTTGCTTTTGCTTCAGCAACTGTTTGTTTTCCTTCTATAACTACTGATAAAAAAAATGAAATGAACAATCTCCTAAAACACAGATCTACTGCTGTTCAGAGCATGTCTAACTGGAGAACAAGCTGAAAGATCCAAACATCTGTAAAGGTACATACAATTAGGCATTGAATGGAGAAATGAATCTTACTTTAATCCCTCTTCTTCTGTCTTTTTTTTTTGTTTTTTGGTTCCATTTATAAAGCCTGACCTGAGGAAAACTCTCAGCAGGAAATTAGGTGAACTTGTTTATCTATTTCAGAAATGTACAAAGAAAGAAAGGAATGAGATCTCTGAATATTTGAGCTTGGAAAAGTGTGGCTGTTTCACTTTATAAAATGTAGATGAACCCTGACAATCAGCAGGTTTATACAACTGAATACTTATGGGAAAGTATATATGGAAAAGCAGGTAAATTAAGGATTTTGACCTTTTTATTTTACAAGAAAATAAATATTCACAGTTTTGGAATTATATTCAGATTGTAATGTTCTCAATATTCTTAGGGTTGATGTCTTTCTGCACCTGCAGCAAATAACTTTGCATCACTCCTTAATATCCTGTCTTGTTGGAAACCATGCATTGCCATAACACTGCCTCGACATGTTTTACAAAAGGATTTGTGTTCTTTATTACTTAAATGCTGACATATATCTTGTTTCATTCCCCTAAAGTATATTGTTATTTTTACTAAGTTGTCATTTGAGACTAAGTCCAAGTACTGTTCTCACTGTCTCCAAAATCTCGATGGACAGTAACACTCCGAGTTTGCCCCTTACATTTTATCCAAGTATTAATAAAGAACTACTAATGGTAGGATTTAGACTTACTGGTTGTCTTACCTAAAGATTGGGGTTTAAAGTTTGCAAATATTATGGGTATAAATCCATATAAATCCACTAAAGCTAAGCCACAGAAAAAACAGACATTCATTCAGTTTCGATAAAGCTTTTTCTATTAGTAATAATTATGAAGCTACCAAGAATCCATTTTCCCCTTTGCACCATAAGAATGAAATACAGATGAGCTAATGCTCTGGATTTTACAGCCGCAAATGAAATATCAGATTGCAAGATTATAGGATTTACTGACAAATATGTGGGAATTTGTGGTTGTTGTTTTCCCCAGACCAATTACAACCAAGCAGTAAGAAAAGCTTACTTCAGTTCAGTTCAGTATAAGGCAAAAAAACAAGTTGTAAAAAGTATTCACATCCTGTGACATTGTCTTACATTTGGTCAGGTAAAATCAACAAACTTCAATGTTTTTTGTTTTTTTTAAATTGAAAATTTATGTGAACAATAAAGTACATGATTGTGGCATAAAAATGAAATGATATGTTTTTTGTTTATCTGTGTGGCATGCACTTCTATTCATCACTCCTGATGAATATACTTTCTTACAGCCTTACAGCTGATTCTCTGCTCTTTATCCTGCCATTATCCAGTCTGTCAGTTTAGGTGAATTGCTAAAACCAGGAGAGTGTGTTGGTACTAGCAGTGCTTGTAATATTGTTTTTCCAACAAACCCTATTTATACTTCACCGCCTTTTTATCACGGACTTGTTTGGTGTATTTTGTTTTCTCTATTAAGATATTTGTTCACTAATATTCTCTAGCAAACTTTTGAGGTCTTCAAAGAACTGCTGAATATATATTGAGAATAACTTTCACACTGTTGGAGTCTGTTTACTAATCTTCTGAAGGCAATTGGCTGCATCATAGTTTCTTTTGGCATATGAGAAGGAAAGTAGATAATTATAAAGACACACCACACTTTTTCGAATTTTATATTTATTCTGCTTCACCCATCTTGTACTGTGTGTGTTTGGTTTACACATAAAATCCAGTGAAAGCACATTAAAGTTTGTGCTTGTATGTGACACAATGTGGAAAAGTTCAGTGTGAATAGAGCGAGTTTATACTGTACTACACTACATGCCAGCTCTTGGGTTTCACAGAGCAACTTGTTGTGACCTTGACTTCAATCATGTGAAACCCAGAGACAGATCTGACTTGATGGAGTGACAAGTGCCATCGCCCTTACAGGCAGAGGTGGCTCCAGGTTCAGCCTCCAGACGCATGCTCCTGCTGCCACAGAAAATGAGCGGAAACCCAAGGTGAAGAGCCTCCATGTCTGAGGTCACTGAAAAATGTATGAGGCCATGAAGTGGCACAAATGTGCATTGCATTATTGATAAGGACAGGCGTCGCCAAGACCTCCTGCCTATTCAGCTATTTGGTCTAAACAGAAACCTTTTTTTTCTTTTTTTTTTTTAAGAGTACTCATTACCCTTTTTTCTGCACGCCTGCCCAACACCTTTTTCCCATTTGTCCTTCCTTTGGCATGTTTGAAACATTTTTAAACCCCTCACAAGTTTTCAGAGTGCACCATTGTCCCATTTTTCACATCACAGAACAGATTTGTGCAGCTTGTCTCATCTAAGTAGAGAAGTTGTTAGAGAGAGAATCAAATGTTTCCAGGTGACATAGAAAAGCTAAATTCAGCTGGTAACAATAACTTGCATATGTGTATGCAGGCCTTTTTCATAATATACAGGTGCATCTCAACATATTACAATATTAGAGAATGAATGTATTACAGATAGTAATACCAAAGGTAAGACATATGAATTGTGTGGATATAATGCACGCAGTTTCATTATCACTTACAGCTAATAAACACCGCAAATTCTCAGAAAATTTTTATATTACATAAGACCAATAAAAAGGGATTTTAATACAGAAATTATGCATTATGTCAGTGTTCTCTTTACCACATTCATCCAACAATCACTGACACACTCCATAACGACTGTGTTAGGATCAGTGACAAGAATGTCACTGATGCATAAACTGTGTTTAGAGTGCTGTATCCAAATATATTAATGGAAAGTTGAGTGGAAGGAAAAAGTTCATCCATACATTTTTCATTAGGACCTTTTGGCAATTTAGAGAGACCATTTAACCTTGATAATAGTTGTCAAACTTTGGCTAAATATTTGTACTTTTAAAAAAATGTTATTACAGTGTAATATGTCAACTGTGCTATATATAGCAGTGTGAACGAAATCTAACGGACTAAATTATTTTTAATTTCTTTACATAAACTGTCATAATACCCTAATATTTCAAATTGAGATATTTCACTTAAAATACACAAAAGGTGGAAGGAAGAGTTGTACAGTACATTACAAATTTATTGATATTATACTGGGAACACAGAGAACAGGCAGGGGTTCAGTCTGCTGGTCAAGCTGGGAGCAGTTCGGTGACTGGACCTTGGCTAGCCACAGGTTAAAGTGAATGATAAAAATGATCTAACAGTTTAATAGAAAATACATCCCTGATTCATTCACATTCAGGAAAAAAAAAAACAGCATATCTCCATACCGGGGCATCTAAGCACCAAGTCATCTAAACACCACGCCATGTTTAGATCACAACTGACATACCTTAAAGTAACCATGTTTGACCACAGACAAACAGCGACTTGTCTTGCAAACTTCTAGGTAACCATGGCAACAACAAACAAACTGCAAAAGTGCCCGTTACAGGTTTCTCATTGCCTCTCCCTCTTTAGAAAAACAACACAGTATATAAAAAAAGTTAGCTTAGCTTCTCTGTTGTTTAGAAGTTTGTTTCACCACGGAAATGCACAGTACCGGTCACAAAGTCAAGAAATTCTGCTCATAAATTTACGTTATTATTATCTTTAATTCTTACCTGTGAAAGGTAAAGACAGTGGGTCCACTTTGTACTGTAAAACCGTTGAAACTAGTTCACGCAGCACGTTCTCCCCACTGCCACTTTCAAGATGGCGGCGACGTAAGTAGGACTCAGCAGTCCTACTGCCTATTGTCCAATCAGCGATTTCTCAGGTCTCACACTGGGACGTATCTCTTCCGTTTTGTTAATGTTGTAGCGTTTTTGTAAGTTGTAATTGTGCTTCATTAATGTTGTTGTGTTTTTGAATTTGTTGAAGTGGTTTGCACCTCAGAGCCACCATATGAAGGAGATACTGATTTCATTTTCTAGCAGCATGTGTCTCCAATGCCAAACGTATCAGTACCTTGGTGTCTTTGTACATGGGTGACCACCAAACTCGCCTGATCAAAACCTAAAAGATTCAGCAATGCAGACAAACTGAAGGTCACTATTAAAGCAACTTGGCCTTTCTTAACACATCAACAGTGAAACTGACTAGTCGCCTCCATTCCATGCTGCATTGTTGCAAAATTTTATTAAAAAGGAGACCTGAGAAGGTTTTGAGTGCATATACAGTATGGCACATAGACATAAGTTTTGGTACACTGGCATTTCTGCATTATGTAATGTTCTAATTTTCTGAAAATCTGGCCTGACTATTTTTTTCATTGGATGTAAACTGTAATGTTTAAAATGAATAGATAAACACTTTGTCACTTTGTGTATAATGAGTCTAAATAATGAGTTTTCCTTGTTAAATTTGATGTAATTTCTTGAGATACCTGTAATGAAAACATCCAGTGCTAAGTTGTTTTTAAATAATATTAGTGACTAATAGCTTGGCCTGGATCACCCCAATTATTTTATAGTATGTCCACATTTGAAATAATAGGCACACAGTATCTGACGCCTGAATAAAAGTCATATCATCATTTTGGCTGATGACTTCTCAGTTTCAGCTGCTGTGGAGTCATAATGCAGAAAGCATCATTCACAAAGCAATCCAATATGCTGGAGGTGGAGATAAGCTGTCAGGCTGTTCCTGCTATGAGTGCCGCTCGGTTCAAATCAAAGTCATAAACCTCAATAAACACGACAGCAGACCTCCCTGGTGAGATTCATCCTGATTACACAAATAAAGGGTCCACAAACACAGGAATATGATAACGCTACAAAGGCCTGTCAGCTCTAAAAACAACCCCACATCCATTTTATCAACAACACTGCTGTGTCCTGGTTTCTGACTCTGCTGGACCGTAACGTGATAAGGAGCTCTGAACTCCAATTGGGAAACCAGCTGGGAATCTAAAAATGCTGCTATTGATGTGTTTGCCTTTTTAAGTGTGGCTCTGAGTAACCTAACACCCTCCTACCAGCACAGTGTTCATGCTGAAGATTCATCAAATGCATTTTACACAGTAATTTTTTTTCTTAAATAAGTGTTTGCAGAATCATGAAACTGGAAAGAAATGCATTATGGAAAGCATTTGTCCCATTCTCTTCAAACTGTGATGAACTTAATGATTGTGCTCTGAAATGGGAGTCAGAGGGGCAGTAATAGAGCAGTCTCATAGTTTTGTTTACTTCAGTTTGTAGCTTAGCAATCTTGCATTTCTGACTTGCCTAATGCTTTGTAGATTTGAAATATTTCCCCCTTCAGTCTCCATGAAAGGAAACTTGGATCTTGATGTATTCTCTGTAATCTCTGAATTTGCAGCAAGCGAATTCCTAAAACTAGAACTGCACTCATTCATTTAAATCTGTATTTATACATTCTTCTTTATTCATTCTTAATGGTTGTCCTTTAATTGAACTCTGTAGATTTTTTTCTCTGATTTGTTTATTTGCATGCTGGAAGGGAGAACGACTGCCAGCTCTATCATGCAATTACATGATTTGTGAAGTACAGACTTGCATTACAAGGTGCCTAAAGCCTTGTTTATGCTTCTGTTTGTCACAGATAACACTATGTGAATATGTATGTAAATATAGCAGGATATATTGGTGAGTGGTTACAAGTAAGAATTTTGTACCTTGATTAAATAAAAAAGGAAAGTGGTTATACATCTTATCACCAGGCTTGACATCTGCATTTTGTATTTATAAACCCAAAACAGAAATATGTGCCTTTTTGTTGCTTGTATAAATCAATCACCCATTCCTTTTTTCTTCATAAATACACCATATATCTACTATTATAAGGCATGTTTAAGACATCTTAAACATGCCTGCTCTGTACTCTTACAGTAAAACAGTGACATTCCAAGGGTTTGATATCCTTCAATAAAAATATATCAGATTCACGATGACATTTTTTTAAATAGTATGTTTAGCAAAATTAGCTAAATCATGCATAACATAATTGTGTTTCTTTGTTTAAAAACCTACAGGTAGAAAAAAAGGTGTTGGAAAATTAATTTAATAGTTAAAAAAAGTATGACACAACTGAAGCATTTTTCAAGTCTACATAAGCATGGAAAAAGAAAAAATCCACCAATTCTTGCATCTATAGTTTGCTTATTTGATTGCTTTATAAATTATCATAATCCTTGTTCCTTTTTTCTGTCATTTATTTTCCCTAATACAAATGCTGTATTTTTCTCCCATTGTTTTTTTTTTTGTAAATCCAGAGCTTACATTTCCAATAAGAAGAAAAAACATGGAGTAGAACAGGTGAAAGTTAAGTGAGGTGGGGAAAAAAAACACATTTCAGATCATGTTAAACACATGCCATTATGTGCTACAACATGTTTGAGCTTAATTTGTTAGAAGAATCCGATGATTGAAAGAGGTTTTCTGCAGAAGTGTTGTGCCAGGACAAATTCTCCTAATGCATATTTTTGCTGCATATAGGAAACATTTATGTATTTGTCTTCACTAAAGCCTAGTGTTGCATTACTTAACACCTCCCACGCTGCTCAAAAAACTTTCTATTTTTAGGGAGCAGATTACTGGCACACTGTAAAATGTATTGATCCAAAGCTCCTGGCACACTGGGGGCTTTTAATTTGCTGTGCTTTTATTGCTGTAGCTTAAGTGATTTATCCAGGGGGTTCATCAGCCCAATCTTTATATGCTACTTGAATTCTAGGGACCTTAAGCAACCTTCCCTTTTAGTCTGCGCCCCAGGTGGCCTCGACCTTATCAGAGGTAATCCGGCTTTTAGAGCATTGTTATGTTTTGGATGTAAAAACAGAAGCAGGTGCCAATCAGGAAGAGATGATCCACAGAGAGCTCTATTCTTTCCATCCTTATCTCATTAATGTTTTAAGCCATGAATGTATGTGATTTATTTCTAATCTCAGTGCTGGGCAGTCTAAAAGATGCTCCGTTGTGCACTTGCTAACGGTTTGTGTGTGTGTGTGTTTTTTTTTTTTTCCCTTGTCTGTGTCCAGGAGCAGCCAGGGCTTCATGCACATGAAACTGTCACGGACCAAGGAGAACAAGTACATCCTGGGCCAGAACAGCGGCCCCTTCGACAGCGTACCTGAGATCATACACTTCTACTCAAGCCGCAAGCTGCCCATTAAGGGGGCTGAACACATGTCCCTGCTGTATCCCGTAGGCATCAGGACACTATAGTGCTGTGGGGCATGTGGCAGGCGTCCGACCCAACACAGGACTTATTGGGCCCGTCCTCATGCCTCTGCTCTTCCCTTCCGTCTGGGCTGAAATTACGGGAACATGAATATCGGCATTTGAAACTGCTGATTCTGACTCACCTCACTGGCTGACGGATTCCAAACGGGTTTCGAAGGCCACTTTCATACTATCTCATACAAACAGACTCAATATTCCAGATGTTTTTATTACCTTGTTGTGTTTTATTTATGCGGACGTACTCTTATCGCATTGGAGACTGATTATCTGATGAGCATCATTTCAGTAATTGTTGAGCTGAGAGCTCGTAGCACTTAACGCTCAAAGAAAAGAGGTACAACACATCATTGGTCACTGGGGTCAGTCTTTTCTCCTAAACTATTACCTGTTCCAGCTGTTTGAGCATCTCATTTGGATAGGCACTGTTGTTGCTTTAGTTTTATTTCAAAGGGGACTTGAAGAGAAAACAAGGGCGACAACATTTCTGATGCCTGTTGCACAATATTTTCACGCAGACCTTGAGCAGTAACCCAGATATTGAATAACGTGACCGGGTATGAATCCCCAGCTTCATACCCGGTCAGGCTCACAGGCCTGTAAACAACAGACCTGTGAGCTGAGCAGACTGATATCTCTATGTTGTCATAGTGCATGTTGTCTGCTATCCATCACTGAGTGGGTGTATCACGCCAGTGACAATGTAAGTACCACGATGGTGAGACAGGCAGGAAAAGCATGATGGATGGGTCAGCTAATCTGACACAGTAAAATTGGCCAAGGCTGGAGACTGGAGCCTGTCCAAATGGACCAAATTATCCCCCCTACCCATGCGTGGAATGACTTTGCATGGGGGAGAATGAAATATGCCTGCATTGTCTACCTCAAAAAATCAATTTCATTCCCCCATCTGCAGATCAATAGGTACAATGGGATTGTAGACATCGATCTACTCTCCTTGTGACATTCCCAATCACCTTAAAACTGTGTCATTGGGTTTAGGAACATATTTGTTTCTTTCTTTATAAAAATGATCAGAATTATAAGAACAAGCCTTTTTGTTTCAGATCAGGAACTGTATGTATCATCACTGTTATAAATACTATGTGATGTCAGTAACAAATGTTTGCTTAATGCCTTATAATGCATGGGGTCAAATAAGTCCGCTTAGATCAGCCAATTTCCCAATCCTGCTTTCAGCGATTGTTCTGTGACTGTTATTTATTCTGGGTAATTATTACTGATGTTTTTTCGCTTCAACCTGCTCGCCCTCCTTGTTCTGATGGAATCTTGGGGTTTTTAGGAACTTTGCGTTTTTTTGTTGTCTCCTGCTCTGCTAAGTGCACGCTTGCCTCTGAGACACATGTCCAACAAGGTTGTCAAGCACCCACCCACCCACCAACCCACCCGGCCGACACATCAATCACAGCACTGCCTGTCCAAACCATTTGAACACCTTCCTCCAGCCGATCATGCTACCGCTTTGCATTAAAACCTTCAGATGTCCACCTGTACACTGTTTGAATGCATAAGAGAATGTGTCCACATTCAGTCTAGCCCTGCTGAGGCCTGCTTACTGCTTGTGCTCAAACTTTTCTGGATGTTGGCTCTTTGTTTCACCTCTAAATTCTAAAAAAAAAAAGCACTTAAAGGTGATTTTTCTTTTCTTTTTTTACTTTTGTTCTGCATCTTTTTAGCACCACAAAGCAGCACTGTTAGGCTTTTGGTTCAATCTTTCTACTTTGTCCGAAACCAATAATCATTCTTATGACAGATCAAAGGGATTTAAGTCCATTTGATCCCAGTGGATTTAAATCCATTTGATCTGTCAAAGCGTGACATTATAAATGCAGTCTAATACGCATGTTTCAAATACTGTGCAGTGCTTTAATGAGTACGTAACAGCAAAATGGTTTAGGCTGGAAATGACCCAAGATATCTGAAAAAATGTATTTTAAAAGTGGAATACATTTTGGCTTTCACCATTACTCCTGCTGTGTGCTATGCAACTGTAAACTGCAGTCATGAAAAGGGGAAACTGGGTGAAGTTTGTGCCTCAGTGAAAAGCTTATGATGGTACAATAGGTCTGGCAGGACGTGGAGGAGATGTAATTGGAAGAGTGACCCGGTTAGAGGCATAGGAAGTGGGCAGACAGACGTTGCATTCTGAGGGTGTCTCTTTGTGCTTTAATGAGGAATATAGTACGTTGTCATTGTGGACCTGTGTTCTCTTGAGAGAAGATATCTGATAGAAAGCTAATTTTAAAATAAACTATGTATCGTGTCTTTTTTTTGTCGCGAATGTTCAGGGTTTAGCAGATATGATAGAAGTGGCTCTTTATTTAGTCCTGCTGCTGATGAGTACTACTCTACTAAAGGAAAGAGCCCATGTATGATGGCAGCACTGCCTGCTGTGAGGCCTTAGCTTTGGGAAAAAGGAAACTAGACTTGTAATGGAAGAGTACAAGGGAGTCAGAGGGAAGGGAGTTGTGACGAGGGGGAAGAATGTGCTGCAGAGACATTCTTAACATCCTTGTATTTCTATTATGGAAACCTGAAAGAGCCCCTCTCTCCATCGGAAGTGTCTTAAAGGTTATGTGTGTGTGTGTTGAAAAGCTGTTGTGCATGCATAAAGCCATGAGCAGGGTGTGTGAATGCGCTTGTGTGGCTGCATACATCAGCCATTGACTTGCCCCGGGTCTTTTCTCGTGTTATTGCTTTATCGTGGTAACGTGGCATGTCTGAGTTTTCCTTGTGTACATTTTCGTGCCACGTATGTATGCACTAGTGTAACGCATCTCTGTAAAGTCCCCCATGGCCAAATGTATATATTGAATGTATTAAATGGGGACGTAGAGGCATCATGGTGCAAAATAAATAAAGTTGGGTTTATGAGTTTAATGTGTTCTATGATATTGTGTTTTTCTATCTACACCCTCACACACCAACATCAGAAGAAAACATCATTATTTAGTCAGGGAAAAGCCTCCTCCTGTATCCCTACCAGCACTGGTTACCATGGTGAAGCCTCTCAATATTTAGGGAAGATGAACCACTGTTTGATTCAAGGACAGAATCCAGCACCAGTATTCAACCACTTGTTGTTTATTGATCTTTGTTGCTGCCAGGTTCTGCTATATATCCAGTGCTTTGCAAAAGTTTGTTCCTATTGATCTGTTTCACAAATTGTCACATTTCAAACAAGTCTTTTATTTGGATTTAATGTGTTAGACTGAGGCAAAATAGTGTGTAACTGGGAGAGGAAAGAAACTGTTTTTATCACAGTACCCCAAACCTATAAATGCCTTCAGAAGTCTCCCAATTGGTCAATAGATTATGTGTTATTTATTCTTCATATGAATCCTCTTCAAGGAAGTATAATATATTCCTGTAAAAAAATGTAAAAATAAATAATACCTTCACTAACTGAGTAGTGTTAAATGTGCAGTGGTGAGATAAGGCTTTTAAGTTTTACTTATGAATTTCCCAGTCTACAACAATTCTAAAACAAAATATCCAGTTTACTTTTGCAATGCAGCAGTATAAGACTATTTTCAAGACGTTCTTTTGTCACCAAACACAGCCCCACTGTTCACTTGAAGGCTGGCAGTTTAGCGCTCATTACAGCTGAAGGCAGCAACCAGTTAAATCCCTTGCCTCCTTCTCTTTGATTGCTTTTGGAACCACTGCATTGTGACGGTAAAGAAGTTTTTACCAACACATTTTGGCCAGAACGCAGCTGGCTTACATGTGGAAGGAGCACACGCAGGGGGCTGATGAAAGCATCTCAAGTTCTGTGTTCGTTGGCAGAAACCCTGTGCTGCACAAAACTCAAAGTTGGTTCTGACAATAGCCACAGAATTTCTTTGTTAATATGACTGTGTGAAATATTGAATTTTAATTTTCTCTCTGTTTAAGCAAAGCAAAACATAAATCTGGTAAAAGAAAAGAAAAAAAAAAAGCAAACTTCAAAAATCAATGGAAATAGAAACTGTAATTTTAGATTTTGCCAAGAATTTCACAATACTCAATGAAGTCGTCAACTTCAGTTAAAACAAAACCTAGAGATGGTATTTCAGACTTAACTCGCTTACTTTGAAGCTCAATCTTTGCTCTCCACTCTGCTGAAGCCTCTTTCTCTTCTAGAGAAACTCCATCAAAGGGTTAAAGTACCTGGGATAAAATGCATCAAAGAAGCTTTGTGGAAAAAGCAAGTGTTGAAAAAGAGGCAGAAAGAATAAGAAGCATGGCTTGAAAGCAAAGAGTGGGCGATGAGGGTACAATACAGCCTTGTATCTAACGGAACCGCATTTCATATTCTGTTCAGTCATACCCAGTGGAAAGCAGTCTCAGGTAAAAGACCTTACGTCACGTGAGTTGCCTTCTTTCAGCCAGACAAAAGCTTACGGAGGCCATTATGCTAACCCGATCCTTTCCTCCTGCTTTGAGATATTTGAGGATTTCATCTGCATAGAAGAGTCTCTGCATTGTTTTGCATGTCTGTGGAGGCTTGATTAGACAAGCTTCCTCACAATTTCAACACGCCTGGTGCTGATTATTTCCTCTGGCCCAATATATTACCAGTAATGACAGAATGCAGGACCCTTGCTCATTATCTAAAAATCCCAGGTGCCATGGGAGAATTGGGCCTCGTTCAAAAAACTGGGATTGATTCATAAGGGACACTTCTTGTTTACGCTGCTTCCTGCCTCTGCCCACAAGTGGTCTTTCAAAATTACGCATCTATCGTTCTTGCAATATCCTAGAACTGACAAAAACATGCTGGACAATTCTAACTCTCAATTATTGTCTCCTCAGAATTATTGAAAACTTCTATAATCAAAAGTTGGTGCAGAGGAAAGGTAAAACACAGTTAAAATATGCTGTTCAATGTAAAAGTGTGACAAAACTCTATACAAGTCCTCTATGTGTAATTTTAGCCTTACAAAATTATTAACATTTGAATGTTAACATATTTCATCCTATTGCAACCATGTAAAACTGCCACACTAACACATTTTCTTTTTGCACCAGTTTAGTTGAACACACTAAATGTTTTTGGAGTTACTTAGTCAAGATATTCATATTGAGATGATTAGCAAAAGAAACGAGAAAAGAGCCTCTATGATGTTGATCTGTATCTATAAGATTACACACAATCAGCTGAGTCTTTCAGTCAGAAACAAAATGGACCTTGATGCGGTGTGTCACATCCATGACAGTGTTCGGTGCACCATTTACGGATCTCCAAGTCAACTTTGCAATGTAATTTGGTTCAGGAAATTGTCCTCAATAGTGTGAAGGCTCTGCTTAGAAAGAGTCAGCCGGTGTACTGAAAGCATCTAAGTGATATACCACCCTGGATATACGTTGTATTTAATGATGCATCTGCTTTCAAAGCTTAATAGCCACTGAAGTGTTAGAAAGCAGGTCTATATTGTATCTGCTTAGTTTAAATGTCAGCGTCTCACAGAGAAACCACATCTGTCTCCTCTTTAATTTGCTTGAAAGCTGGCGTTGCTTTTATTCTCGAATACTTTTATTGAAGCACTGACACTTTTTGCTTCAGCACAATAGAAATATCTTGTTTTTTAAAACACCCTTGAAGGCAGTTTGAGGTGGAAATTGCCCGCAGGTGCCTACTATAAAATGGTAACAAGGACAGACGGACACAAAGCGCTGTTTGGGTGCCGTGTTCATGAAAGGCCAATCCACTGATTGAGCTGTCACATTCACAGATGCAGCAATAAAACTAAGCAGGGCAATTACTGTAGATGGAGGATGGTGGGCTGTGGAAAGTCATGAGAGTGGGGGGGCAGACATAGTGTGTCTTCCTCTAAAATACCCTAATGGGAGACAACGAGACAAAGCAAATGTATCTGTCTGTAATAAGGTTGGGAGGGGGTTTGAAAAAAAAGACGGTTCAGCTAATGGTTACAGTGTTCTAACAATGAGAGTTACATCTCAGCGGATGGTAATAAAGCTATCAGAATATCTGTGCAGCTTTTATGTCCCAGGCTGGCTAATCACAATGTCTTCTTTGAAATATGAGGAACAAAGCTATGATTAAAAAAAAAAATCATCACCAAACGCTTCAGCAGAGGGCATGTCAAGAACGCAAATTTAAATCTGGGAAAGAAAAACAAGAAAGATAATACTGACATGTTTGTTTTGGTGAACAACTACATTGCCATCTAGTGTACACATTGGGGCATTACATTGGCTGCATATTTTCTTATTACTTGTCACAATAATAATTAGAATCACTGAAAACAACAAAATCTGTTTCTAAGACCTGTGGAGCTTTGTTTTAACTGTTCTGCTCATTAATTAAAATTGAATAGTGCCCTGGTGCAACAACCACATGGTGTAAAATGTAATTTCCTCATTATTTGTTGGCATTTAGACATCTTCACCATGTATTTCTGCTCTTGCCTGTACTGTGGGTTGTGTCAGTGGGGTATGCGTTTTGAGTCTGGAGACCTCCAGCAAATATGAGCCTGAGGGCAGCCTGGATACTGCCATCTGTTGCCTCCAGCGCCCTCAGCAGCAGCTCCTGTACCTCCATGTCCCTGAGCCGTTGATGCTGGGACTGCCAATGGCCCTGGTGAAACAAACCCAACAAATAGTCTTTTTTTTAGACATGACCTGGGGAACTTTTAGCATGATTATCTCCTCAATAAAGTGAACAAAATTGGGAGTTATAGCTGCTTTGTTCACCTATGGAACTGACTGTAGAATACATCATAACTGACTAGTGTGCCAACTGAAATCAAGGCTGTGTCACTGGAGGGATCCATGTTATCATAAAAAGCTAAAAAATATATATATATCAGAAGGTAGTGTAGCCAGGTTTTGCAGGAAGGAATTACGGTCAATGTTGAATTCTTACTAAATTATATATGGTAAACTCAGGGCTGACTGGAGCAATAAAAACAATGCAATCACTTTGTTATAGAGAGGCTTGGACTCCACTCTTTATAGATTTTCAAAGAGAAATGATTGAAAGTCCATTTAAATTATATGTGATGCAGAAAAAAACAAACAGAAAACATTCTGCCAATAAACAGATAAAAACAAAGTTGCTGCATCCATTTTTCCCCATCATTCATTGCTCCTCTCAATTAATTCTGCTGACTTTTAGTGAACTGTATCCTTTACTCTATGCATTTTTTTTCTGAAAGAGAAGTAAAATACAAGGTGAAAGAAAACAAAAATGGTTCATCTCCTCTGCAGGGATGTCATAACTGATCTGGTTTCAAGATTTTTTTCAACTTAAGGTTTAGCTTTTGTGGGTCTCAGACTGCTGTTGTTTATCATACATTTTAGAGGAAGGAATTGGTAATGGAAGTCTCTAAAAACAGAGTTTACAAAAACAGGAAGGAAAAGTAAATAAACGCCATTTTTTTGTATTAAAAATTTTCCCAAGCAGGTGCCGGGACCTTTCAGTGACACATTTAAAGGTTTAGCTGGCATAGATAAAAAATTATTTAGATCGACACGCAAAAAAAAATAAAATAAAATAAATAAATAAATAAATAACATTCTGTTTGAGTGACAATGTTAAAAGACTAAAGCCCAAATTTCATCATAACAGGTGACTGCAGGTCGAAATCAGGTCTATAAATAAAACAATAAAGGTTTGTAAAATTCTTAAATGTGTTATTGAATCTAGTAATATAATATCAAGAAAAATGGCAAAAAACAGAATATGTTTTCAGATAAATCATCCATGTTACAAGAGGACAATAGCACATGAGAACATGTAAGTAAAACCAGACGGCGGAGGTAGTGAGTCAAAAAACAACTACACACGTAACAGTGGAATACCAACGAAGAAGAAGCTTGGACGTGATTGGTTCATTGGATAGCATGGCGTTTGAATGAAAGCAGGAAGAGCTGTAACAGTAAAGGAAAGAGGTTAACTCTATTTAGCGACTTTAGTGAGTTCTATTACCCTCTACACCTGTAATTTCTAGTCTTATTTATTGTCAGAGTATGTCTTAGAAGTCAAAGAAGGTCTGTCCGGTGAGGTAAGTATTTCCTAGTGTTTATTTTCAGTGATGCTAACAGTTCAGAGTTAGCTTAGTTTCAGCGAACACACACGGACACATCCGTCGGGTAAAAAGCTGCTGTTTGTAAGAAAAGTCGTTGATTCCTGGTTGTTCAACTCCCTTTAACTGTATGTAACTATTATCTCTGGATAAAAACCAGTTAGGTCCGTTCCCGGTTTGAGAACGCTGTGTCCTTTGGGGTCCAGGGTCAGCCCGAATCCCGGATGATCATATTTCCTGTGGACTTCTCAGGAGAACAGGCTTTTATTGAAACAGTGTTGTAAAAATAGCGCGACTCTGTCTGTTGTTGGCCAGAGCCGTTTGTTTCATTACCTTTACAAATTAGCTTTAGCCAACCTTGACCTTTGGTCCTGTGTCATAGATAAGTGATGCATTTGTTTCCAAATGAAGCCACAGATAACTGCGTTTCATACTTATTAGATTATTTTAGCATGCCATTGTTTCATGCTGGATGACACATAAATGTTAGGCTGTGAGCACTAAAACCCACTGCTCTTTACTAAAGTATTCATACCTAGTGAAGTCTTTAATTTTTTTGTTCACTTCAACCCACAATTTTCAGTGTATTTTATTAAACTGGTCAATAGAGTATTATCAAGGTAAACAATGCCTAGATTTTGTCTTTATTTACAAATAATTAGCTAAATATTGTGGAATTCATATGTATTCAGCCCCTTGAATGCTTTTTTTTTTTTTGAACAATGCTAAAGTGGGGGGAAAAAATAGAATTTCCCCACTTACAGGACAATAAAGGCTATTTCTATGTCAATATTTCTTAAGAAATATTTACAGTTTGCAAATATTTTTAAGTGTGAAATTATTTCCCAATCTGCTTTAAAAATATTTCCAGCTCAGTCAGATTTGATGGGGAAAATGTTGGGCCACAGATTCTCATCTGGCTTTTGGACATCATACTTGTCTGCTACATCTTTAAACAACTGTTAAATCCTTATTGAATTTAGTTGGGTGATGAATTTAAATAGATTCTGACCCACTCTTGTTTTTTGTTTTCCCTGCTGTCAGGCAGCTACAGTCTAATGAGGGGGGAACCACAGCTGGCAGGATGCAGCAGAAAGGGAACATCCAAATCATCGAGTGGGAGGACCTCGATAAAAGGAAATTCTACTCTTTTGGGATATTTATGACAATGGCCATTCGGGTCACTGTCTACCCAGCTACACTGATCCGCACCCGGTTGCAGGTCCAGAAGGGAAAATCTCTCTACAGCGGGACCTTCGATGCCTTCTTCAAGATCCTTCGGGCGGAGGGCGTCCGAGGCCTATATCGCGGCTTTATGGTGAACACCTTCACAATCGTCTCAGGCCAGGCGTACATAACTACCTACGAGGTGGTGAGGAAGTATGTCTCCCAGTACTCTGAGGCCAATACCGTCAAGTCGGTGGTGGCCGGGGGCTCTGCCTCCCTGGTCGCTCAAAGCATCACTGTGCCCATAGATGTTGTGTCCCAGCAGCTGATGATGCAGGGCCAGGGGGAGCACCTCACACGTTTCCGGCTCGGTTCCAACTCAGAGAACAGGAAGCCAGCCAGGTTTTTCAGGCAAACCAGGAGCATTGTGTCTCAGATTTTTGCTGCGGATGGCTTCAGGGGCTTCTACAGGGGGTATGTGGCTTCGTTGCTCACTTACATCCCAAACAGTGCCGTCTGGTGGCCTTTCTATCACTTTTATGCCGGTAAGCATTTTTACTTTCAATATATTTTTACTGGTCAGGGGTTTTCAGAAACCTCCAAAGAGATGTTAAACTTCATGCTGTCTCCATTGTCAGGGCTTCAGAAGAGTGGTAGCTGTGTCTAATTGCGATGGTTCGGTTTTTATTTGATAAACTGTCTATTTGCAATGTTCAACAGAGCAACTCTCCAGACTGGCTCCCAGTGACTGCCCCAACCTGGTCTTTCAGGCCGTGGCTGGACCTTTAGCTGCTGCAACTGCCTCTACTGTCACCAACCCCATGGATGTGGTCAGAGCCAGAGTGCAGGTAGCTGTTACTGATCATTTCTCTGTCTTCATCTATTTTGTCGTTCTTATGTGGACAGTGGCTGGAATTGCAGACACAGCAATTTTAGTTTCAATTATGAAAGCATGTTCTATAATTCATAAAATAGCATAGTTTGTCCCTGTAAAATCTTTGGTTGGTAACTGAAGTAAAAACCAAACATTTATGTTTTATATTGTGATGTAAAGCAAACCTTGATTTAGGGAAAACGGGAATATTGTGATTTTGGTTTCACACAGTGGTTCATTCAACCATACAGATACAGTTGCATTCAAAACATATTGACGCAAGTAAACCAGCAGCTCTTCCATCACAAAAATGAAAAATGAAAGAAATTTCCTCATAAAAAGCATTTCCTAATTGATCGTGTGTGTTCAGGTTGAAGGGAGGACTTCAATCATTCAAACGTTCAGGGAGCTGGTCAGAGAAGAGGGTGGATGGGGACTGACCAAAGGACTGTCGGCCCGCATCATTTCATCAGCACCTACTGCCATTGTCATGGTGGTTGGCTATGAGACACTGAAAAAACTGAGCCTGCGACCAGAGCTGGTAGATTCAAGACACTGGTAAAAAAAAAAAAAGAAGAAAAAGAAAGTATTTGGACCATGTGCCATTTTTTAACCCTTATGTTGACTTCCTGAATTAATTTCAAGTACAAAACGATGTCGGAACAGCATAGCATTAATAAAGTTATGAGTTAGTTACCTGTAAAGACGAAGGGTTCAGTTTGTGATACAGCTGAACAAGTTTGTTTCTGTTTGACTCAGTAAGCTCTGAAGTGAAGTCAACACCATGTCAGCAGCAGAAAAACTTGTTTTTGTTATGTTCAGCCTTCATCAACGAAATGAAATCATTTTTGTGTGACTATTCTCGTGTTTGTGTTGTCCTCCTGAAGCAAAGAGCTGATTTTCACTAAAGTTCAGCTCAGAAAGTCAAACTACCAGCAGCAACTAACTTTGTCTTTGTTTTTTGCCATACTATTTTTAATTGCCTTTTTCCAAAGGCAATTAAAAATCTGGACAATCTTTGTGTTTATTTTAACTCTGTTTCATATACAAGTACACTATTTTATGAGTATTTTTCCGAAATATTATCCTGGTGTTGGTGATCACTCTGGGTTTATCATTTCTGTCTTTATTGTACAGGAAGGTTTGTGTCATTGAAATTTTTTGCTTGTTAAAACTGTCCAAGCAACCCTGAGTGAAAACTATTACCCTTTTGTGAAATATTTGAGTGCAATAACATTTTGTCCTTTTCAGTACAAAATGTGTGGATTGACATATCTTAAAGGAACTCATTTTACCTAATTTATTTTCATTTTAGGGTGAACCACAGAACTTTTTATGTCGATGTCATTTTGGTGGATTTTGTGAAACTATTGTGGTTCAAAGCTGTTTATGCAGTTTGCTGCTGCTGTATGAATGTCCTCATTGAGGAAAAATTAGTTGCAGTTTAGAAGAGAAATTA
>CAEFZX010021826.1:0-51998 GCA_903066825.1 Alfaro cultratus
CCCAGGAATACTAATTTCAGCCAGTACCAATTGCTATTAGAAACTAAGTTAGCTGCAAAATATTTTTATTCTTTACTACTTTCCATTATTGGTCATTACTTAGAGAAGCAGATTAATGCTTCTCTAAGTAATGCTATCTCATTAGCTGAAAGCAAATTTTTTAAATAAGAGCATTTTATGTTGTTTTTTAAGACATAAAAAAGTCTTAAAGTTTTTAAAGACTTTTTTATGTCTTAAAACAGTTCACACATTTTTTTTAGACATAGATCAAGGGATGATGGAATGGACATTTTTAACATCTTAAGGTGTAGCACTAGTGCGGCTAGCATGACTAAAACAGTAGTCTGCATGTGTATGTCTTAAATGTATTCGCAGCAGGTTTCTTAAGCACTGAAAAATAAAACAGAGCAGCTGTATTGTACTGCATTCAACCTTCTTGTTATCCTGTTATCTGCTAAAAGTCTGTTCCCTCTTACTCTCTCACTGCCTGAATTAAATTAATCAGAATGTAGTTTCCTTTTCAATTGCTTCTTGCACAATACTTTTTTTTGACTTAAGTTTCAATCTTCTCATTGATAACAAAAAATAGCAATGCGTGAGCCATTTTTTCACAATAATAGCACACACACACATTGAAAAGTGTTGTTATTATGAGATGGTACATATTTCATGTGGTGTGTTCACTGATTGAGAAAGTATCATCGTCAGATCAGATTACATTTTAAACCAACAGGTTCTGCACTTAGATTTCTCTGTGTACCTCAGGCGTTTTTTAATTGAAAATATTATTTCATGTTTTAAAAAAAGACATCCGTATATTCATAACAAGTGATGCTTTTATATGTAGTAAAGCTATTTTAAGCATTTTTTTTTTTTAAATAAATATGTTGCTCAAACCAGCCAAACCTTTCTTAGGGAGAAAAGGCAGTAAAAATGAAAGATTGTATCTTTCTCACAAAGGACAACCCTTTCTGTTATTTATGTTGCCTCTGGCAAGGTTGTGTTTTTGACCAAGCAATCATTTAGCTACGAGGGTCAGATGCAGGTACAGTTTCTAATGACACATCCTGTTTACCCTGCTTCTGTTGGGTGTGATCTGCCTCCCCAGACTGTTTCCCCAGCTGTGGAACATTCCTCTTGGTCATCAAGACGATTTTCAAAAAATAAAGGAAAAAGGGTATTTAGTGATGGTGTGGTAAATAAATTATTAGTTTGTTTTGGAAAGTTAAAAGCTTGAAAATGTTTGTTTTGGATGGGGGTTTTTCTTCTACAATGATGAGATACATTGCAAGTGTGTAGATTTCTTTTCCAAGATGTCATGTGGGATTTTCTTTAATCACACAAGGACCGGGTTAAGATACAGTAACGGCAGAGTTTAAGACTTCCAGCAACCCTTGAAGAGAAATCCCAATATGACAGAGAGAAGGAGACAGACACTAAAAGCCTCCATGTCAGGGACAGCCACAGCACCTTCCTGCCTAATCACCCCCACCCCCTGCCCTCTCTGTTGTTCCTGGTCGTCAGAGCAGCACTGCAGTATTTCTATCAGATGATCTCTCCCTCCTCGTCTGCGGCCCTTATGTTTATGAAAATGATACTCCACAGGAATGCTTCCTGCATGCCAAGATGTCACTGTCTTTCCTCATCACTTGCATCTACGTGCATGTTCAAGTAAGTTTGTGTGTGAATGTGTATGGAAGTGGGGGTGATATAACTAACTTTGTTTATAATTACTTGGCATATATTTGAGGTTGAACCGTGTGCCTCTGAACACGAGACTTCCATTTTCCGCAGCGTTTGTGTTTCGCGTGAATTTGTTATTGCCTTTTCTTTTTCTGTGAGCGGCAACGGAGATGTTGATTGTATGGAAGTGCACCTCCTACCATTCTTACCCAACCCCACCCCAAAGGAATCATTCAGTGAACCTAATGATTCTTGCCACCACTACCCCACCCCTATCCCCCACCACCATGGCATCAGCTCAGTTTATCATTACAAGAACCCGCCAGACATTCTTGTTTTCTTTTTCTCTTTCTCACACCCACACATTTAAACAACCACCAGGATGATTCTGAAAACGGCTTGCCCCATATGCTTAGATATCACTTATGGCTGCAACCAAGAATATTGTTGTATTCAAAATATTCATAATTTATTCTAAGAGAGCCTCTATATTCCCATCACCTTTTATTAGCTTGATAAATCACCTCTGTTGTCAGTCAAGGCAGGGAGAATAATTGGATGTGGTTGTCGCCCTGTGTGATGGATTATCAGTCATTGGGGATTAAATTAACAGATAGTGCTCAGACATAATGGTTTTTGTTTTGCATTTTAAATTGCCTGGGAGAACGGTTTGACTCTAAAGGTTTTTATTGCTGGTCTTTTTGGACTTCTCTCTCTCTCCCTACCTTCAGTGCTGCCTGCTCTTCAATAACCCTATTGTCTTTAAATTTAAAACAATTTCCACACAAAAATTGGAGTTAAAGTGATTTCAGAATGTGCCTACAAGGTTTCACATGGAATATGGAAATGAAATTCAGAAATGCACTCATCACAATTAAACCTTGCACTTATTTTCAGTCTGGGGTTTGTATAATGCTTTGTTTGGTGCAAAACACAATTCTATTATTTTAAAACAAAAACACATTTTAAGATGTGTTTAGTAATTGGCACTGTTAGCATTAGCAAAACATCAGTTTCAGAGTGTATTCCCTTGAAACGATAGACTCTTGCTCTACTGCTGAGGTTTCAAGAAGACTTTCACATTATTCAAATCCATCGTGTTTCAAAGTAGAAAAAAAATTGAAAGCTTAAAAAGACAATGCAGACCAACTTTGCTGAACTCTGCTCAGATGACCTGTAATCTGGTCTAGTTTTTTTTCTCTCTCTCTTGTTCCTCACATTTCAGTGGGCTAGATCCTCTCCTTAAAACCTGTTGGTTTTAACAACCTCACTGAGACTGAAAATACGTCCATTTGTGAGCTCTACTCTCAGTAACAAAATCCATACCCAAGGGTGTTTTCAACATGACCATATGGGACTCATATATGCCATTTACACAGACCTGGAACTGAGTTTCTGACTAGCTAGTTACTGGTCCTGGTCAAGTATGTCAGAAAAGTATGATTGTGATATTATTGCTGAAAACTGCTATGATGCTAATTACAATCTATCTTGCACAAGATCCTTACTCCGCTACATGAGTTTTAGTGTTTAAAAATATACAGCAAATATACAACTCTTAAACAATTAAGAGTTGTGAATGCATGAAATTTTCTGTTTAATAACTTACCAAATATTCCAAGTTGTCCATTAAGATTGTGATATTGCATTCACTAATATTCCAGTTGGGATTGAAGGTTTATATAATGCACTTTTTTTGGGTCAAGAAGAATCCATTAAAAAAATCAGTTTATTTTCAACTTTTGTTGAAATAAATCAAATGTCTAGCAATACACCAAGCTATTTTAATGCAAGCTGACATTTGTGACTAGCTTGTGAGGACACAACAACCCAACCTTCCTCAATTTCGTTTTTATAAACATTAGAAGGAAAAGTAAAGTGAGAGCAAAGAGGGCAGCAGCTGAACTCTATTTGCAGGGAGATATATCCCTTGTATGTTTCTCTGAGCATGAGCCGTTTACCTCTTCACCCCTTCTCTGTTCCTCCACCTCTCCCCTCCTTTCCCTTCTCCCCACGTCCGCATTATCATAATTGTGTCCAGAACATGAGGGGCCGGGGAAGTGATCATGTCATTTTATTTACACCCTGCTTGGCCCTTTTTACAAACGACATGCCACTGACTGCCAAGCGGACTGGGGCCCGACGACATCTTTTGATCAGGGCTGTCGGGGCCTATCAGCGGAGAATGGCAGGTAATGGATACCCAGTGACAAACCAAATCTCCGAGAGGACGGAGAGTGGGTCGCACCTGCCAGGTCTCCATTAGGCTGGCCTCACGGTAGGGCTGCCTGCTGACTGTGCCCCCGGGGTCCAAATCAGACCAGCGCCAGCCGCATGGCTGCCTTGAGATTGGCTGTTAGCACTGGAAATGAGAGTTATTTCAGCTATGACATTTTTGTTTAGACTGGAAATGTGTGTGGGGGTGGAGGGGAGGGCATGAAAGATTTAGTCACATAGTGTATTTGTGTTTGTGTGTGTGCGCCTGTTTAAGCTCAACTGTGTAGCTGATCAAACCATCAGAGTCCATATCCAGGGTTTTTTTTTTCCCTAGCATTTGTCTTAGTTTACAATATTGTCCAAACGGCCTCAGACCTGTCCACAGGCCGTCTACTATTTTCAGATTATTTGTTTTTTTTCCCAACTTGAGCGGTTTTGTGAGTGAGGCTGTCAGGAAATGAGGTAGAGGGGGCTCGGGGGTGAGTAGGGGGTGAGTAGTGGCTGAGTTGGCGTTAGATGCGTAGACTTGTCGCCACAGGAAACACAGGAATCTTTGCGTGTTTGTTTGTATGAGGTGCGCTTATTTGCGGACACATGCACACACTTATCGCTCCTCATGAGAGCACTGGTCATTGACCTGCAAAGTGACAAGCCGCTTATTTTCAGGTCAATGATCCTTTTTCTCAGCTCCTGTATAATATCTTCACAGTATGATAAAACTATGTGAAAATATTACCATTTCTTTTTAACATGGTATCTATCTAAAATCCTAAAACGTACAAAAAATGGTCTAATTTGCTATTATTTAAAAAAAGTAAATAGACAAGTTTTAATACTGTTGCAAAATATTGTGTTCTTACAGTTATAATGATAGTACTCTATAAATTTATTATTGTGAAATGTTTATGGCATCTAATTAAAAAGAACTATGGTGGAAAATCTTACTCTTTTTGAAATCATAACTTTTTAAAACCTTGTACCAGGCCTACTAACTTCTTGCTTGAAATCTAAATTTGTTTTTTTGGGTTTTTTTGTTGTTTTTTTTCAAATTTCATCCTGCTATTTTAAGAACCTGTATGATTTCAGTCCACTTGACACAGTGGGTTGTCTAGTTAACCTATCAAAATTTAATCAACAAAATTTTGACATCCCTCTTACTTCAACTTTTTTTTAGAAAAATCCTTTTTGACTGTGTTCATGCGGGCGTCAGTCTGCATTTGTGTGTAATCAGAGAGAAGGCAGATGAAGAGGCGTCAGACATATTAACTGACAGATGGAGGTTGATCCAACTCATTTATTACCCCAGAGGAGAATGCCACAGCGAGATTGGGCTTCATTAATTTCAGATTTAGTTTTCATTTCAAGCTGTTGTGCCCTGAGATAAATAAAATGGTGCATTATGTTTTTGCCAAGATATTTCTTTTTTTGTTTTCCTCCAATAGAAGGAGTGTAAAGAGGGGAGGCATAAGTTCCATGTGGCTGGGGTAGTATATAAATACAGGCTCGCCTAGAGGAAAATAACACCTCAACGGTTGATGAGGTGAAATGGGATGACTGTAATTTCTCAGCTCAGCTTTAAAGGCTCCCACACAGATGGCTCATTTATCCCTGGGAGTCCTCGGGCACACATTGCAGGGAAACTTTTTCTCCAGTTATTCTAACATAGCATGTACTCTCCCTGCAATTTAACTCATCTTATTCCTTCTCCCTTTGTCTCCATTCTCCTTGCAGCTTACTCTCCCGAGGAGCTGGCAGAGCAGATTGTGGAGGAAGCCGAAGCAGGAGAACAGCCGTCAGTACCACAGGATGATGACCTTCCCATGAAAGAGGAATTTGCGGAGCAAAGTGTAGGGACTCCCAAGGAGCAGGCATGTGACCAGGAATCAGCTGAGGCCACAGAGCTCTCAGGACAAGAGATGGACAGTGAGTCACATGCAAGTGAAGCCAGTGATCGCCTCTCAGACTTTGAGAGTCCATCCAGAAAAGCAGAATCCAACTTGGTCCCAGCATCTTTGAATCCCAATGCCAAAATGCCTCCCATAGGCATGGACACATTAGAACAAATGAAGGCTATCTACTCAAGTTTCCTGACCAGCCCTTTGTGGTCACCACTGACCTTGAATTCCACACAACTTCAGACACAGTCCATGGCTTCAACAGAGAAGCCAGCCCGCAGCAACAGCACTAGCAGCAGCAGTAGCTGCAGCAGCAGTAGCTTTGACTGGCATCAGTCTGCAGTAGCAAAGACCCTACAACAACACCCTCCTCAGAGCCGTCACTCTGCTCCTTCTGAGCCAAGCCTCTTTAGTACAGTCCAACTTCACAGGCAAAATCCAAAGCTGTTTGGCTCTATCTTCACTGGGGCTAGCAAATTTCGCTGTAAGGGCTGTAGTGCAGCTTATGACACTTTGGTGGAGCTGACCGTTCACATGAACGATACAGGCCACTACCGAGACGACAACCAGGACAAAACAGGCAGCGGTTCAAAGCGCTGGTCCAAACCCCGTAAGAGGTCCCTGCTGGAGATGGAAGGAAAAGAGGATGCCCAGAAGGTTTTGAAATGTATGTATTGTGGCCATTCCTTTGAATCACTCCAAGATCTCAGTGTCCATATGATTAAGACCAAACACTACCAGAAAGTGCCTCTGAAAGAGCCAGTGGCCCCAGTGGCAGCCAAAATCATGTCCTCTAAGAAAAGAGGACTTGTGGGTTTGGACCTCACCTCATCACGATCGAGAGAAGGAACCCCCAAAGCCAAAGCAGATCAGAGTGAACCCTCACAGAAACCGTCCTCCAGCCCTTACGCTAATTCTAATCATCGATACAGTCACCAGAATGGTGCCAGCTATTCTTGGCAGTTTGAGTCTAATAAACTCCAGATCCTCAAATGCATGGAGTGTGGCAGCTCTTATAATACACTCCAAGAGCTGAGGACTCACATGATGGTGACTGGACATTACTTGAGGGTGTCCAGCTCAGTCGGTAAGAGAATTAAAGCAGTTCCCGAGGCCTCTTCCCCTAGTCCTGCGAGAGTCACCACGCCTACTGATCAAAAAATCCAGTCTGTTCCACTTGCGCCCTCCACCTTCTCTCCTCCACCTGTTCCAACCAACACAACTCCAGCCACCTCCCCACCTCTGAAAGAGATCAAGAAAGAGGAGGTGGAGGAGGAGTGCACCAAACTAGAAACTGATATAAATGAAAAGCAAGTCATGACCACTGTTGGTAAAGAGGAAGACACTGAGGGAGAGGAAAAATATGGCATTTCAAAGTATAATTATCTTACAGAGGATGACCTGAAGGAAAGCCCTAAAGGAGGTATTGATATCCTAAAATCACTGGAAAACACTGTGACTTCAGCGATCAATAAGGCACAGAGCGGGAATCCAAGCTGGGGTGGCTACCCTAGCATACACGCAGCCTACCAGTTCCCCAGTGCCCTTAAGCTTCAGCAGGGCAACATAGAAAAGAATTCACAGATGAAGTTCTTGTTCAATGGAGGGGATGGGGCTTTGTCATCTTATTCTAAAAACCAGCCTCTTATTTCCCCTCCACTAAGTCATTCTTCCCCCTTTCCCACTAACAACTTTCAAGCAATGGAAGATTTAGTGAAAAAGGTGACAGAAAAAGTAGCAAAGGTGGAGCAAAGGGTGAAGCAGTTGTCTCCAAAGAGGGAGAATCAGCTGTCCCCTTGTAGCAGTGAGGCTGGAGAATCACACAAGGGAGGAAAGGCTGACTCACCTCGAGAATGGAGAGAAGTTACTCCAGCCAATAGTGACAGGGGGAGCCATAGCGACAGGGCATCCCCAGCAACAGAACCCAAGAGGGACTCAGCAGTTAAATCTCCTCTTGCTTCCACACTAAGATGCAGCACCGCCATTATCACCGGTCACACTCCTCCTGAACAGCCCTTTGTCAACCCACTAAGTGCTCTTCAGTCCGTAATGAACATTCATTTGGGGAAAGCAGCCAAACCCTCTTTGCCAAATCAAGATCCCCTTAGCCTGCTTTCCAGGCTCAGCCAGAGCATGACTGAGAAGGCCGCAGTGGCTGCTTCCCCGTTACAGACCAAAAAACCAGAAAGTGTTGTCGATAATAGTTTTTGCCAGCCCAGTGATGACCAGCCTATTGACCTCACTAAAAGTAAAAATGATAAAGGAGGTTCCATAGTGTCAGGTCCCTTAACACCCTCTTCTACAGGCTCATCTGTCTCCCCCATCTCGCTTGTTACTCCTGCAAAGCTATCAGTGGTGTCTCCCTACACGTCCAGCAGTCCTCTGCATGAGAATGCATTGTCAGATATCTCAGACATGCTTAGAAATCTGACACAATCTCACCCTGTAACAAAGCCTCCTTCACGGTCCCGTGCAACCGAAAAAATTGAGGTCGTAGGCACTACACAAGATGAGGACGATGCATCTCTGCATGGCCATAAACGTAAGGGTCGTCACTCCAACTGGAACCCTCAGCATCTCTTTCTCCTGCAAGCCCAGTTTGCCTCCAGCCTGAGACACACTTCAGAGGGGAAGTATATAATCAATGATCTCAACCCACAGGAAAGAATGCACATATCTCGCTTCACAGGTCTTTCAATGACCACCATCAGTCACTGGTTGGCTAATGTCAAGTACCAACTAAGGAGAACGGGCAGAACCAAGTTCCTCAAGAACCTTGACTCTGGTCAGCCTATATTCTTTTGTAGTGACTGTGCCTCTCAGATCCGGACCCCAACAGCGTATGTGGGCCACCTGGAAGCCCATCTGGGCTTCAGAGTCAGGGATCTGGCCAAGCTATCTCCCAAACAGACTATAAGGGACACAAACACTCTCACTGAGAAAGTAGCCCCCCTGGATTCCTTCCTTTTGCCACAATCTCCCGATGACTGCAGCAGTAATGGAGCTGTGTTCAGCTGCCAGCTCTGTGTCCGTAAGTTCGCCACTAAGCACGCCATCAAGCTTCACCTCAGCAAGAGCCATGGAAAGTCTCCAGAGGACCATCTGCTATATGTTTGTGAACTAGAGAAACACTAAATTACTTGTAGCACTAGACATACTGGAAAATGTATGTAAAAAGACTGCTAAAAACAAAACGCTTAAAGAGAATCTCCAAAATTTTGGATAACACATGAAGACTCCATTAACTAGTGTTTAAAAAGGTTAGCACAATGTGTTTACCTTAGTTTGGCCTACAAACATTTCTTTATATTTCAAGACATTTATTTCACATCAAAGTATACTGTAGCTCAAAGATATATGGCTTCCTCTGCGTTCACCTTCAAAAATGTGTAAGAACGCAACAACTCTTTTGACTAGAAAAGAAAAACAGTTGACTTGAAACTTAGAAAACATAATGTATTTATTTTGTATTTTGGAAGTAAGAATTTGATCTGGTGGTAGACTGCATGTTTTACTGTTACATTTGTACAGTCCTGTCTTGTCAAAAGTTAAAAGTTCCCTTTCAGATTAAGCATTTTTAACACTTAAAGCAGCCAAATTCCTGGGAAGGCTCCTTAAAAGGTTCTGCCAAACAGCAGAAGTTCATCACTTTTCTATTGTTATTAATTATATTTGCTGATTGTAAAATCTGCCTTATTCATCATTACCGAGTCGGGAGCACTTAAAATCCAGGTCTGTGTAAAAATGTACATATATTGTGTAAGCTTACAATTTGCTGTTTAAATTATGCATACTTGTTATATTTCCTAATTTAAGAGGACTATGACTATCCACTGGTGCAGAGCCTTTGAAGATTAAAAGGACACTGTTTTGCACAATAGTTTTATAAATGTTATTTGATATAAAAAGACACAATACAGATATGTTGATGCCTTGTGCTTCTATTATTAAACTGAATTAACTGCTGAAAAAAATGTTTGTTTCATACTTATTAACCAGGTTAAATTGTATACTACTTTTAACTAACATTTCAAGTTTAGAGCAGTGTAATTATTAACAGTTGCAACCTAGTTACAAAAATATCATGCATTGCAGTGCCTATCAAAATAATAAAGATTATCCACATTTATTTCATGTTACAGCCATGAACTTCAATTAGTTTTATTGGGATGTGATAGAGAAACTTAAATAGTGCATAATTATGAAAGGGAAGTACATAATCAATCCTTCAGCATTTTTGCAAATAAATTTTTTTTAAATGTGGCTTGCATTTCTATTCACCCACCCTTTACTCTGATTCCCTTAAATAGAACCCAGTGCAATAAGTCACCTTCAGTAGTCACATCTCATGTCTGCACTCAAGAAATGTTTTGCAGAAAAATTAATACCACACATCACACTGAACACACCATTAGTGCAGCAAAACATGGTGGTTGCTGCATCATGCTGTTGGGATTTTTTTATTCTTTCAAGGAGTTCATTTAAGCTGATCACAGTTGACGTAGAAAATCTTTTACATTTTGTTTCCAATATAGAAAAATTAATACCAGGTTTGTGGTTGTAAGTGGTGGGAATGCATTTGAAAGGCCCTGTATTCTAAATGAATCTATTTTTTCTTGTCTAGTGCTACATCACACAAAGCCATGATGGAATTTAGATGACCTTTTGCATCCCAAGGTTACATCTGCAGATGTGCAGTGAAGAAATTCAAAAATACACCACAGTGCATAGAGCCACAGTCCTTTCCGTATTCCTGGAGATATCTGTGTTGTCGTTATAGTGGGGCAGACTCTAGAGGTGCAAGTGGTGCCACTGCCTGCAAGGCGTCTGGCAGGTGGTGTGTGCTGCATGTAAACCACCAGATGTTTCTGAAACGAGCCACTGGAGGAGGAGGAGGCAGGCGGGCTTCAACAGCAGGCAGAGTGGGCTGATTACCACGGGGGCTTGGAAGCCATCAGGAGCCCTGGGCACAGACAGCAGATCTGGCACACACCTGGACTCCACGACTGTCCCTTGGAAAAAATAAAGTGGATCCTATATATGCGCGCTGAGACGAGCTGACAGTGTTGCAGGATGCAAAGACAGGTGCTATTCCCCCAATGCAGGCTTTTGGATCTAACGATATTACTGGCAGGTGTTGATCCCATCAGAGTAGTCACAATTCAGGCTCAGTGCCATGTAATGAGGAGTTTTAAAACTGTTTTTTGAAGGCACGAAGAAGGGACAAACACACACGTACACACATCTGCATCTAAAATCTGTGACCATCCACCTCTGTCTCATTTAAAGACGCCTGGGGACACCATGTTCTTTCTGTTTGATCTTCCCAGGCTTCACTTGTCATGTCTGACTGACTGAGCGACTTGAGGCCGGGGAAGTTATCTGGTTACTATGGTGACGGCCATTTGCCCAGCCTCTAACCCCGCTCACTCACTCAACGGAGGACAGCTCGAGTGCAGCACACCCATTTACTCTCTTAAATCTCATCATCTCGCTTCAGTTCCTCCCACCCGGGAACAGATTAATTAACACACACACACTGTGTCCTGACCCCGTCTTCTCACACAAACTCATTACCGCCTCAGACTTGCTCCCGGCCCTCCGACGTTTAGGATACATTGGTGAAACGTTGTGGGAGAACCCAGTGATGACTCACATCTGACAAGCAGAATAAAGCCTTTAACAAAGGATGCTAATTGAAAGATGAGATTCAAGCCGGTAGCCATTGATAATGCAAATGAAAATGGCTGAGCAGTCTTATTGAATATCTTGTGAGTTTCCAGTGCTTACAGACTTCTTGCAAATGGAAAATTATCTCGCAGACTGATCAATTTTTTTTCAACACTGTGTGTTGATAATGCTTTAGGCTTAGTGATGGACTTGGGGTGAGGATAGTTGGAGGCATTAATGAGATAGTTGACACTTTGGGGGTTAATGAGGGGCTGGAGGGAGAAGGCTAAATGATTGGACTTCTGCTTGAATGAGCATTATAGTGACTGCTGGAGAGCAATGCAGAAGCTGCAAATTTGCTGTAGCCAATTATTTAGCATAAAAAAAAATCCCACAAACCTCCTCTCAATTGTATTTTCCAGTGATAATAAAGGGGATATTAGATCTGTTATCGGTTGTTCTTTTGTCTTGACTATCCTTGAAGGGTGGATAGTCATAAACGCCGATTCGCCTCAATGCTCCTAAAACAAAGTAAGCAGTGCGAGGGGATGAAAGGAGGCGGACAGGACAGGGATAGGATAGGAGGACAATGAGTCCCCCACTCCTCCATTCCACACATCTCCCATCAGCTCTTGTCATCTCTCTAATGAATATCAGTTAAATTGCTCTGTGGATCTGAGGAGTTTGGATGTCAATGTGATTTGTGCGAGTGTGGCGGATAGAGGGGGCCCAGACTAATGAAAGGCAAGCCTAGCCTGACAGAGTGATGAGCATCAAGCCCATCAGACCAATCACACGGCAGCGGATGACAGCGCCGACAGACAGACAACCGAGGAGGAGCGACGATCTACTTAAGAAAACAAAATGGCTGCCAAAATAGTGGTGGATTCTTTTTAGAGCAGGTTGACATATATCTCTTCTGTCTTGGTGTGCTTGTGTACACGGCTTTAGATCACCATGTAACAAACAAGTGTCTACAAAAGGTCAGATTCCCAGAGGCCTTTTTCCTGCCTTTAGAGGGCCCTGCAAAAGTATTTTTTCACTTTAGGCCACATTAGCGCCACAAAATTCCACTCATTTTATTGACATTTTGCCTGATAGATCATCACAAGGTCACAGGTCACCTGCTGTCATGAAGTGAACATCAAAGCATATATAGCTAACAAAATTCTTGAGTAATAAAAGTCTGACAAAAGTGGCTTTTCTTAATTTTTATTTTCCTTGAATTAATACTTAGTAGAGCCCCCATTTGCTTCAAGTCTTTTGGGGCCTGTTCAAACTTTGCACATCCAGTGAACAAAGGTTTTGACCAATATTTTTTGCAAAACAGTTCAGTCAATTTTTAAGCCTTCCTAGAGATTTGGAATTGAATTTAGGCCTAGTTTGTTTCTGGACCATGTTGAACATGAGTATGTTTTGATATAAACCATTCTAGTTTGTAGTCATATCTAGTTTTTAATATACCACATGTTTGCTTTAAACGTTTTTATTTCTTCTTTTAGGATTTTGAAGACAATATTATGTATTATAAAGACAGAATACAAATATATAAGTATTCCTTTTGTGGAAAGCAGAAAAAAGAATAGTTTGGTTTTACGGTAATAAAAAGCCATGAAGCTACAATGAATCAAAATATAATAATTTTAAATTAAATTTTCCTTCCTGGGGTTTGATGTCATCATATCTGATAAAGACCCATATTATTGCTTAAAAAGAGCTTTGTGTCTAATTCATAAAGTTTTGTGGCAATATTTTAGACAAAACAAGAGATGACTATTGAAGTAGCCTCCAGAAGTGACTTTGTATCTTCTGACAACTCGACAGACTTCCTCGTTTGAGCCAAGTTAGCTTCATCTTGTACTGCTGACCTCTATATCTGATGTTTGGCAGGAACTGCATCCATCTTTTAAAAAACTACAAAGGTTACTGACCTGTGGAAAAATGTTGCAAGTGCTTTTTTAGTTTCACAGAAAATATAGTTTCGTACAAAAACTAAGAAACATTTTTATTGTCAAGAATACCAGCATAGTTTTTGGAGTGTAAAAGGTGAAGAGAAACTGCAACGCAAAAAGACAAAGAAATCTCTCCATGGGTGCACGTTTTCATAGTTCTGTGCTGTGGTGTTCTGCAGCTTCCTGAGCTGGCTGTCAGAGGTATTTTGGTGTGATATCTGACAGATTTGCTAAAGACACTCGTCTCAGGGCAGTACTCTATATATTGTTAGTTTAATGCACAATGACATGACCAATTATAGCGAGCTCCATGCTCAAATAGCATGTCAAAACCTGTGTATCAATCCATTAGATCCTGTCTCCCATCACATTAAGTGGTACCTTTAGCTATCTGTTCGGCACGTATAGAAAAATGCTGACGGAATGGAAAAGGTGCCAACGCTGTTTACAGAACTGATGTCTTTTGGGGAAGGAGTGCTCCGCTCTCTCTGCTTCTTTGTCTTTCCATCTCTCCTTCACTCTCTTGCACATCCATGCCACCAAGCACAAAAATGCATAACCAATATATCTAGATAATGGGCTGCATTGTTTACTTAGCACTGAAAATGTATTTGTGCAAAACTCTAAAATGCATTTAGGGGGAATCATTCACTCTGTGCAAAGCCTTGTTGACAATGGGGCGCTCGCTAAAGCAGTGGAAGTGTCATAACAACATCATAGATCATTGCATCAATTGGAATAAAAGGATAAGATTTGCATTACTTGTAACAAACCAGTGGATTCCTCCAGTAGCGGCTTTGCCTCCCCCAGAATTTCTGCATCAACCTGCTTTGTTGGCTGTGGCAGTGGGTGGGAGGAGGTATGTGATTTAGTGCAGTTGGTCCTAACGACCTCTCTGTCCTTGTGACGGGGACACACAGCCTCAGGGCTCTGGCATGGACGATGAGCCTTGGACCGCCTGGCACCTAGCCTGGCACCACGCGTGGCAACACGTCCACAGTCTGCCACCCTTCTGATGGATTGGCCTATTTCTGATGCCACCTTCATAAAATCACTTTTTGATTTGTTGTCATGATCTCCCTTCCTTCTTCTTTTTTTATTTACCTGCAACTTGGGGTTTTCACGACTAAAAACACCCTGCGGTCAGGTATTACAAGAGTGATTAAATTAACCTTCAATAAATCAGCATAAAGAGCTTCACCTGTGCAAGTGTGTGTGTGCCTACTTGCCTGACGATATGAAAGTGTGATCAGGAGGTTAACGTCAGATGTCCATCTGCAACTTCCATATGAAACAGAGTTGCCCCGTGGCTGAAACTGCTCTTTCCAATGTGCCGTTTTACAGGAAACACATCAATAAGGCGCGATTACAAGCCTGACAAAATTAATCCCCACTGTCGTTTCACAGAGCTCATGTTTGAGAGAGCTCTGATCATGTTAAAGTAGTGGGGAGCTACTGGATAATTTGAACCTGAGTCAAGAACCATGTCATTTCTCTATGGATTGAAAATGTTTCTCACCATTTCTTATGAAATGCTAATAAAATAACATTTTTTAGGAGTGTGATATAATAAAGAGTCATGTTTAATAATTAGAACATGCATTCTAATGCGTTTGTCAGATTACAAGCATCTTTTGAAATAAAATTTGGGCAGGTATTAAATATAATTTTTATTAAGCCCACATTTCTGCATTATTATTTTTTGTTTAGTCTCTTATAAATGTGTTTTCATTAGTGGTTATCAGAAACTCCTCATACTTAATGAGACTCTTGCAAACATCAGTCTATGCCTTAGCTTACTGTGAAGTAAGGGATGACAACTTCCTGTTGTAAATGTTTTTGCTGGAATAGAGACTAGAACTGTTAACAATCATGAAGAGAAAAAAAGTGTAAATACTGAAGCAACATCTCAAGACTTAAGCAAGGCACATAAAGAATGGACTTAAATAGGTCGTCCAAATGAACAACTTAGTTAAAAAGTGACTCCGGAGTCAATGTTTTGGAGTGGCCATCACAAAGCGCTTACCTCAACCCACTGAACATTTGGACACACTTAAAAGGCTGTGTTTGAACAGGGCTATATAAATCAACTGAATTTTATTTAATTAGATGGACTCTGAATAAAATGGTCAGCAGAAGCATTATTCTGTCTTTAATGTCGGACAGAAAATCTTGATATGTCAACATAGTGGAGAAACAAAACTGCATTCAAGTTTGTGTTTCTTTTTGTGCTTTCAACAAAAACAAGCTAAATATATTTTTTTAAAAACTAGCCACACAAGGTGAGCATGTTTGATTTGGAGTTGATCAGATATTGACTTGTAAAGCTGACTCATTTTGGGATTTTCCTGTGTGCTCTTAGTCAGTAAAGTTGGAAATTCCAGCATGTCAGATCATTTTTAACGCAACATACTCTGCTTCATCACACTCTCCCTAGGAAAAAAAATCAAGAAAAAGCACATTGAGTACTTAGATCAACAGATTCTTTTTGAAGAAAATGTTATTACATCTTATTATTAATGAACCCAGTAACTGTCTGGTGAATCTGACTGCAATATAAGGCTTGGCAATTTTAGAAAAATAGGGGAAAAAACACAATCAAATACAGACAGATTCTCACAGGCTGCTTGTTTTGATAACATGAGCTTCATGCTTACGTAGCCGGTTTGTAATTAGTGGGATTACTGAGTGTCACACTGAAAGATGCAGCCACAAATACAGTTTCTGTTTTCAAAATGCTATCACGTCTTCTGCTAAAGGAGATTAAAAAAGAACTAATGAAACTCTTTTGTTCGCTACTTAAAAATATTAAACATACATCTTACTGACTATACCACTAGGATGCTTTTGAGTCAATTTAATCAGTTGGGCCCAAATGTAAGAATATTGGAGCAAGAAGCAGTAGCAGCACTAGTATGCAGAGAGAATGGTAACAGTGTCTTTTCAAGCAAAGATTTGATAGAACTGTATAGTTTTTTAGCTTGTGATTTTGAGCAACTAGAAAATAACGAAAGGGGGAATAGGCTCCCCCTTTAGGCACTGATCAGTGCTTGACTGGAGTTTTTAATATCTTTTACAAATAAAATTCATGATTCTATTGGCATCATGTGCCTCCTCAAGAGCGTTTAAATCAAGGCAATTCTTTGATTTATTTAATTTTTCCACAATTTTCTCACTATGCAGGTTTATTTTAATAAGTTAGAATATCGTTGAAAAGTTCATTTATTTTAACAACTTGGTTCATTCAAACACGTCATTTACATTAATTACACAGAAACTGATGTTTCTCAGATTTTCTTTCTGTCGATTATTATGATTTTTTACTGAAAACAAATAAAATCACACTCAGGAGATTAGAATATAACATCAGACAGACCAATAAGAAAACAAAAACTTTATTACAGAAATATTGGCTCAGTGAAAAGTATGTTTGATACCTGTTTAAAAGTTGTTGTTTATAAAGGGGACTTTTGATCTGACTAACAAGCTTCATTGGAATGCATTTTACAGTTTACTGAGATGTACCCATTCGAGGTTTTTTACTGGGATTTTATGTGGTAGACCAACATTAAATACTACATAACAGGAAAGTGAAATCATAAGGACACAGAGTTTTGAAAAAAATAAAATTACAAATAAGAAATGAAAAGTGTGATGTACATTTGTTTTCAGCTCCCTTTACTCCTAAATGCATCCTAAGGCAACCAATTGCTTTCAGTGTTCATCTAATTAGCAAAGACAGCTTAAGTGCTCATTTCGTCATTTAGATCATTAAACTATAGTACGTTTTGCATCTCACAGAGCACTGTCCAGTCACACAAAACTGGAACGATTGCATGATGGAAAACTTGCCAAAATGAGGGTGTCCATCTAAACTAAGAAGCTGGGGAAGGAGAGCATTAATCAAAGAAGTGGTCAAGAACACCATGATAACTCTGGAGTAGCTGAAGAGATCCACAGCTCACTTGGCTGCTGTGCATCTGTCAAATTAATCATGCACTCCACAAACCTGGTCTTTATTGAAAAGTGGCAAGAAGAGATACAAAGCTGAGAAAACACTAGAAAGTCAGAGAACAAAACAAGCATGTCTTAACACAGTTAAGAATCCTGGAAGAAAGTATATTCAAGGGGCGTGCCGTGGTGGCGTAGGGGTCAGCACGACCCACACTTGGAGGCCCTGAGTCCTCAACGCAGCCGTCGCAGGTTCGACTCCCGGACCCGTCGACATTTACCGCATGTCTTCCCCCCTCTCCCTACCCCCATCCTGTCAGCCTACCATCAAAATAAGGGACACTAGAGCCCGCTAAAAGCCCCCTGGTGGGAAAAAAAGAAAAAAAAAGCATATTCAAGGTTATTCAACACTTAAAACTAGAGTGGAAGTTCACCTTGCACCAGGGCAATGATACTAAATATGCAGCCCAGAGGTACAATATTGTGGCTCTGATCAGTGACGGTTTTTAATGTGGGCCGTGTGGGCAGCTGTCCAGAGCTAAAGAGATAAAGCGGTGGTATTATAAAGGGAATCCACACAACCATCATGTCAAAAGTAGAACTTATTTGTTTGATAGTTATGACTGAACAATTTATTGCCTTTTTGCATCTGAGGTCGATGGGTAGAGGTGCAGCAATATATTAATAAGGTGCCCAGGTGTGTTTGCTGTCATTCACACAGAGTCCACATGGGGTGAGACACAAGTTTCTTTTCCTTTTGCTAAGGTGGTTTGGCTATACTTTTAACAGCAACATTAGCTGTTTAACTCAGGGACTCAATGAAACTATGTCTTTACAAACTGGGATCATTTCTGTGGATGTTTATGTCATGGATTCCACTTTTCCTTTTCACTGGACAATGTCACACTATTTTGTCTTGGTCTATTACATGCAATCTCAGTAAGGTACACAAACCTGTGGATATAATATGACCGAGTGTGGAGAGCTAGAATAGTTTTGGTTTCTTGGAAAAGCTGGGAGAGTCCTCCCAAAACAGATGTTTTGGACATTCTGTAGCCACAACCTGATATTAAAAAACAAAAACAGTTTAGCTATTTTTTTATTGCTTCAATTTGAATTTCAATTCAAACTTAGAACTTACTTTTTTCCTATGTTATTACAGTCTGCATTCCGATCGGTGAAAAAGCTAAAATTCAGACGTCTCGATTTTCCATCTGTTCTGTCTTTAGTGCCCTTCACGAGCAGATCTTGACAGATCTGTCCAGAGGAAGAAGGCAAGCTCAGGACATCTGCTACTCTGTTTCATGAAGACATGGCAGAGATTCTGACACAGGTTGTCAGGATAATCTGACAAGACAAGCCTCATGTTTTATTGGAGCGTTCAAAAAATGTGCCACCGTCACTCTCGCTCCCACTTTTCGTACATCATGCTGTCTTCTCCTTGACGGTTGAGCTTTGCATATAGGTGGCATTGAAATGGAAAGTCCTGCAAAAACAACGATGAAAGTGGGTAGAAAAGGAAAGAGAGGGAGAAAGAGGAGTCGAACCCGTGACCTCTTTGGCTGTGCGATGTGTCTGAAGCTGGCAGGGGACGCAATTGAGAGTGACACTCCTGGTTGGAGCTGCCAAACTGCCACTTCCTGTCGTCTTTATTCACACATAGCAGGAGTTTAAGCCGGACGTTTGAAGAGCAAAGAACAGACGTGTGTCTCCTTGTACAGCCTTCGCTTGTGATTGTCATTATTATGGCTCATGACCATTCTGTCCAAGCCATGGACAGACACCCATTTGTAGAAAAGAAAACAAGTAAAATGGTGGATAGAAAAATATAAGGCCCAAGAAAGGAGATTGAGAGTGTTTATTTCTTGTAATTGACTGAAATGTGAAACTGTCTTTGTCATCATGGCTCCTTTTGTTCAGCTCTTCACGCCTCCTCAGCTACATCATTGGATTTGGGAGCCCTCTGTGGCTCAGTGCGATCAAATTGCTGCAGAATTGGAGAAATAGGACTCATAATTTTCATGTTTTGTGTTGACTAACCCTTTAATTTTGTTAGGATCAAGTTTGTCACTCTCTGTCTTCCGTTTTATCCACTTTAATGGCTTTGTTTTTCTTCTTCCTAGCATCCCTTATAGCGGTTTATAACAACAAAAGGGTCAGTTTTACCAATACAAATAAGATTCAAAGTCATGTGTCCAGCTGCAGGTTTTCATTTAATTTTGTCCCCTCAGGTCACGTTTGTTTTATTTCTCTGATATTCTTTCTTGCCTGTGTCCCACCACTATATCCATCTCTGGTTCTGCTGTTTTCTCCTTCTCCTGTCTTTCTACTCAGACACACACTCTCCTGCTCGCGTACAAGCACACATTATCCTTGGGCTATTACCAGGATAAGTCAATTTGATCCATCCAAGGCAGTGGATGTCATTTTATTCATATATTTTCAAGCCTAGTGACTTTATTAAAGGCTACTGCTTCAATCTATCCTGAATGGATGAATGCACCCACTGATGAAACACGGGGGAAAAATGAGGCCCACACAGCCTGAAATGACCACAGCCAATCAGTCTGTCATTTTCAAACATGTTCTCAGATTCTGTGTTTCATATGCAATCGAAAACAGCTTGGCGAATTTGAAGCTTTTGGCACAATGTTTTCTATTCATCTGTGAGTGAGGAGACGGAGAGCTGCCTGCCTCCTCCCAGTGACAAGAGAATGGCTGTTGAGACTTCCAGCTTGGGGGGAAAAAATGAGATGTTACAGTCAGGGAGGCACAGAGCAGAGAAAGTTGGAGACGAGACAAAAATGTGTCTATTCATGCCAACTGGTGTCCTGACCCTCCTCCAGGCTGCCGTTGCCTTCTGTCAGGAGAGCGAATTAAAGGGCCATTCACCAAACATAAAGATTTTCACTTCTTTTCCACACAGTCCCTCTCACCCTTCTCCTGCTGCTTTTAATTGTCAGTTCAAATAGTTTTAAGGCAGTGAAGGAGGAACTCTTTTACTTATCTTCATTCAGAAAGAAAAAATAAAACAGCTCCTGTCTCTTTAAAATGAAGCCAACTATTCTTTCAAAGTTGAGGGGAAGGTCATACAGAGTTCAGAGAGAAAGCTCTGACTGATGGTTGTGGAGGGACGCTGGTGTGCTCTGCTCCACCTCGACGGCTTGGCTTCGGTGGCTGAGAACAGAGCAGGTCAAGCTGGAATCGAACCGTCGGGAGCCAGAGCTAAACTTTTGTCACAGTGCAGAGGAAGATGCCTGTTAAATGGCTCTATAGCTCCCAGACTCCAGCACTTTATCTGATTGGACAACAAGAAAAACGTACCGTTTACCACTATCAGCTTTACCACACTCTGCAAAGTAATAACCATGGAATTTGTTCCATTTTCCAGATTTGATGTGACAGAATAATTGATATTTATTAAGTGAAAAAAAAGGCTTTGAAATCTTTTCTTTTTAAAAAAATAAATTTCTCAGATGTGTGGTATGCTTCTCCCGAATCAAGACTTTAAGAACGGACTTTAATTTTTAGGGTCTCTTCACCACCTTTTTTGCCCATCCCTCTTTGATAATTTTTCCTTTTTTGTCATATTGGATTACAAGCATCTGTGAACATCAATTTTAAATTCTTATTTTTTTATTAGACCATCTTCACACATAAATATGCTGTAATGTAAACAACTGGAAGACAGTCTTCTGCCCACGTCTCAAGTTTTCTTCCAGGCTTGCCTTAATTTTGGCTTCATCAGCCTTACCATCAGCTCTGACCACCTTCTGATTTCACTGCTCATCACCACCTTTAGGTCACAACTTAAACTTCAGTCTTTACTGACCAGAACACTTCCTTCCATGTGTTTGTTGTGTCTGTTTAACAGCTTGCAGACTTCTAGTGGATTTTTTTCAGCAGTGGTGTTCTTCTTGCCTCTCAAGAGTTTACAACTCTGCAACTCTTAGAGTTGTACAATGCATGATATTGAACTGTTCAGAGAACAGATTCTTCCACCTGAGCTGGGAACCTCTGCAGCTCCACCAGACTTACCATGAGCTTTTGGCTGATTCTCTGATTAATGCTTCCCTTGCCAAGCCTGTCAGTTTACAGGAAGGTTCATGTGTTGGCAGGTTCTCACATAAACATCTTAATATCCTGCAGATGTAAAATCAAAATAAGAGCAGACTTTTTCAATAATCAGCTGACTTCTGAAGGTATTTATTCGCAGCAAATTACTCAAGTAAAAGGAAAAAAGAATTTGGTAAGTTCCAAATAACTGATCATAACAATCAATTTGTTTAAGAAAAAGTGTGTAGCAGCATAAAACATAACAAAACCAGGCAAAGGGAACTAATATATTTTATTGATCACAAATCAATACATATAGTAAATAATGTATATTTGTCATAATAGTGTAAAGTATTTCCATGTGACAACTAGATATATTATTTCTGCACATATTTCATTAAAAGTTGAAAATATGTGTAAATATATAATGTTACAACATGGACACCTGCAGCTTACAGACAAGTGCAGCCTATATATGTCTGTTTTGTTTCTTTTCAAAGTTAGAGGGAGTGGCATATATTCAGCTATGTTCAATAATCCATAAATTACAGTAGAAGTAAAAAGCATGGTGCAGTAAATTTACTTGTAAAACTATGTCTTGTTTCCAAAAGGTTCCTCAAGTAAATTTGAGTAAAAGTAACTATTTACCCTCTGAGTAGCAGTGCCACTGGCTAGTTGGTTTTTGAATATGACACCAAATCTTATTACGTTGCTAGCAAACAGCTAAATAAAGCTTTGACAATGTTTTAAAACTGTGAACTTTTTAAAATCAAGAGGTTTTGTTTGACTAACATCTGAAATTCATAACATTTCTGTCAGAAAGACAGGAATAACCACTTAACTCAACGTACCAAATGTAATGGTGTACTAAGGAGCAAGGTAGCTCAGCTCCATCCAAAAAACATAAACACCTGGATGACAGGTTAGCACAGGAAGATAGAACAGAGACTTTGCATCCACAAGGTGACCCAAATCTCATCATGCTTTTGACAGCATCCCACGATCTTCTCAATGCTTTCTGTTTGACTTAGCCACACCATGCAATAAACCAGAGGCTCCCACAGCTGTTGAGGAGAGATATGTGTGAGTGCATGTGTGTGACAGCTACAGATTCCAAATTCATCCCCAAATGCCGCTCACATCCCTCCACCGCCACCCCCTCCCATTCTCCTTGACTATCAGAGCTGTATCGGTTTGCAAACCTCTGTGGTGATGTTGTCAGGCGTCTCTCTGTGAAGTGGCCCCAGCCATAAAACAGCAGTGACGTGAGTGATTGATCCAGCAATGAGGATGGCAATACTCCTCTGCATCAATATGAAGGCAGCCTGCGGGACTGGAGCCCTTTCAGACAGCTCTCTGTTTCTCCTCAGAGGAAAAATCCATACACAATTGATGGCAGTTCAAAGAGAGGCTTTATTGTGGGATATCAAATAAAACATCAGAGAACACAGAAAACGGGAGAGAGACCGAATGAAAGAGTGCATGAAAGTGAGTGAGAGAGAGTATGAGTGTAAAAGAGGGAGAGACAGACAGAACAATCTGCATTTTGCTTTATCTCCTTTTTGCACCTGAATGGTAATGAACTGGCTGAGATGAAACTGAGAGACCTCATCGTTTCCGGTGGACTTACAAACACCATGCAGATGTCAACAGTATCTATGGCACAATTACACAATATAATCATGCACAAAAATGGTATGCAGATAGAATGACTCAGTGACTGTGTGCCAATGAAGACAACCTAGATAGGCCGGTAAAGGTGTTAAGTATTTATAGGGTTATTTCAGGGTATAACTGAAAAGTGGAAGTCAGGAAGAAAGATATCAGTCATTTCCTGGCAGTTCTCTGCAGCTTGGCCTCCAGCAAACCCTGTTAGGATTTCATCAGCACTGCTTCTAATCCACTTACTTAATGAAATACATAATTAACACAGCCTAATTGTGGTAGGGACAGCTTTGACTGAAATCATTTCCTGTGGCCGTTGTTGCTGTAATTGAATGTGTTCTTCACAGCCAATCAAGACTTTTGGATTGAATCAGAGGACGTTTGTTGGTTTTCCTTTAATTAGTTCTTTTGTTTGGTGAATTAAGGACTCTCTTTGTCAAAATTTTTGTTGTTGATGTCTCAGTGTTGAAAGACAAGAAGTCAGATCACTTAAGCATCAAAGGATTTGCATTTCAGCTTCACTGTAATGCAAGAGAAAATGTTCTTTTTGTCCTACTTATGTTTTACAAACTATGTGAAAGAGGGCCTGCACAGTGGTGCAATTGGTAGCATTGTCTTCTTGGAGCAAGAAGGTCCTGGGTTCAAATCCCACCTGCCATTTTTCTGTATGGAGTTGCATGTTCTCCCTCTGCATGCATGTGTTCTCTGTAGGACAGTCCAGCTTCCTCCCACGGTACAAAAAATGACTATGTTACCTGGTCTCTCTAAAATTGTCCTTGTTTTTAGGTGTGTGTGTGCGTGCGTGCGTGCGTGCGTGCGTGCGTGCGTGCGTGCGTGCGTGCGTGCGTGCGTGCGTGCGTGCGTGCGTGCGCGCGTGTGTGTGTGTATGCATGGTTGTTTCTCCAATCTGTCTCTGTTTGGCACTGCAATGGACTGGTTTTTCCCCGCCTCTCATCAGATGACTGCTGATGAGAACCTCTTGAAACTGGGAATAGGATAAGCCTGTTTACATAATGGCTCCTACATTTAAAATTTGTAAAATGTGTTACTCTGCCTTTTGACTATGGCAGACTACGATAACATTTATAACCCAATCAGTCTCAGAATTTGACAAAAATCCATCTGAAGAATGAACTGAGGAATTTTCACTGTACATAAAAAAGATTTCTGTATATTCCATTGGATTACATTTTATTAGGGATCAGTGTATCAATAAGCACTTCAATTAATATATCAAACTGTGTTAGAGAATAAAGAGAAGGTTTTGGGGCTAATTTTGAGTCTAATCTCCCTCTTAATCTAAGAAGGGAATGAAAAAGTAAAAAGCACCTGCAGTTAACCCGCTGGAACAGTTTCAGCACCATAACAGAGCAGCAAAAGAGTACCTTACTGAATTAGATGGACTGTTTCCTTACACAGAATTTGCATTTCTGCTCCTGCAGTTTCTTCCTCTTTGTCTCTTATAGCTGAAGGGATAGCTGTCATTTCATCTCCAACTGCAGGTCTGTCCACAAAATAGGAAATGACAGCAGCTGTAGGGTTTCACCAAAGATGAACAATTTCATATTTGTCTCATATGAATAATGAATTTTTTTTAATTGTATTTATATGACTCTCATTTTTATTTATTTCTTGCCAAGGAGCAATTGTGTTTTTTCTTGAATATCAACCTACAAAGGTTGATATTTTCCAATCTCTCTCTTACTGTGAGTCATATAATCTCAAATGTCAATACAGAAAGGTCATTTTGTGCATTATGTTTTTGATTGTAAAACATGGGAATGTAAAATAAAGTGTTCTGTGCTCCACTGTGGATGACAATGTATGAACAACAGAATCCCAGTGGAGGACAGAGCATGGTACCTGGACCTCCTGTCTGGAGTCTCGCTGGAGGGAAGAGTTAGAAAATACCTGGGAGGGTTGAGACACTGTCAACTTTACAATATAAAAACCACGCTGCACATATATGTATACACATAATATATCAAAAGAATAAAAAACAGTGCAACCATTCCTGGAAAAATCACACAGAAGAGATGAGTATCCTTTTTAGATTTGTTTTTCTTCTCTTTTTTTGATACATTGTTTTTACAGTGGGTACAAATAAAAGTATGGTAGAGACCATGTAGGAGTATGAAGGAGTTCTGTCCTGTCTTCCACCATATCTTATTCTGTGAAGTACTTAAAATGCTGCCACATAAATGACTTAAAAGTGATGGGAATTTCAACTGTTCTTTCTACCCCATTGTCCAGCCAGAGGTGTTGCAAACACAAGGCAACTCAAAAACTACTTCCTTTCATACTCCACAATAAGAGTCTATAACATTAATTTGAAGGGTCAAGCTCAAAATAGTCATCTCAGTATTATAGACTTATAGTCAGAGACAAGGTAGCCTAACAATCAGGTTTTTGGAGAGAAATCATGTAAACAAGACCTCAGGCTCAGATTCAAATCCACCACTGTCTTGGTGCAAGGAGACAGTTCTACCAACTACACCTTTAATTTTTGCAGATTTTGATAAGATTAGTCAGACTTATACACTTTATTTATTAAGCTGAAAAAAATAAAAAAAAACATTAAAAGTACAAATCAAAATGACAAATGTTTGGGTTTTAAGGTGTTTTTCTGTGGATTTCCATTCATTCTTACTTTTTTCCATTCTCCACTGCTCTTTGGTCATGATTGATGGATATATCAGGTATGATGGGGAATCATGGTGTTAGAACGGGGTTTTGCAGCTCAGTCATGTGACCGCAGCAGATGGCACAGCTGAGTATTAGAGTGGGTTCACCTGCTGTTTGCTCTCCCGCTTCCTGCTTTACTGCTCTCGAATGCCACCAAGGGAGATTGAGGGAGGCGGGGGGGGGAGGCAGAACGACAAGGGAGAAGGAAGGGGGACTGAAAAAGAGCTGGAAAGCAGGGAGACGACGCAGGTTTTAGGAAGAAAATGCACAAGAGGGGTACAAACGGGTAGGACAAAAATAAAAACTAAGAATGAAAAGGGAGTTGTGAGATTTTGCCAGGATGAGAAATAAAATAAATGTATTCTTTTAATGGTTCCTTCCTTTTGATTTTCCTTTGTGTTGCTCTGTCTCTCCCTCTTCCTCAGTCATAAGGCTGAAATTATAAGCTCATAATGATGGGATGTGGTCTAGGATCCATTTAACACCCGTTCCAGACCAGCGGATGTGTACAGATAGAAGGGCTTAAGAGACGCACAAAGTAACTATGACTGATTGCCGTGCCTGGTGACTCCAAGGGACATCCTCTGTGTAATTCCCTTAGTGTAGCATAATGTCATTTATCCCACAAATAGACATATGACCCTACTGTACCCGTGTCACTCAGAGTTCAAGACTCTGGGAGTGCACTCGAAGGACAAGACACACAATCTGGTTAGTGCACAAACATGCATTATATTTTATACACATGCCTGTGCTCAACGCCAATGTCGCTGGGTAAACATAAGCATGCATGGACACAGATAAGACACATCAGTCACACATATGCACTCAGGCTCATTAAGTATGCACAGCCCAGCATGCAGCACGGAGGGCATTGCTGACTAATAGAAGCACTCTTTGTGGCCTGCAAACATTAGCGTTTTATCAGTGATGAATTCCACCACACCTACCCACCTTGACGGCAGTCCAACCGACGGCCCCCTCGTCTGCTATCTGCCCTCCGCAGCCCTGCTCCTGGGCTGTTTGGGAATGAGTGGCAGGTGTGTGTAAATGCTGGTGCCGATATGTCACAGGCACCAATCTGCAGTCCCCAGGGACTCTACTGGGAGTTCAGCCCGAGTATCACACCGCGGAGAAAACAATTTCTGCTGCCAATACTCCCGCGCAGATGAGAAATGTTTTAATACTCGTGGCTGCTTTATGGCTGCTGCTGTGACAGTGATGGAGAAAATGTCAGCTCTTTCCACCCTTAAATGCCACTCTTTGTCTCAGTCTGTTTCTTTTCATTGATCTCTGCCTCTGCCTCTGAATCAATAAGGTCCACCAAACAGTCGCTTGTCTAAGATTGCGCGCTTTCCCTCCCTGGAGCTTTTAAATATACAGAATTGTGAACTTTTATTTTCTTTGCCTAATTGCAATAGAAGCACAGCTTGTTTGAGAGAACATGGGCAAAAAAATAAATACCAAAAACATTAGTTAGAAGGCACTTACAGACAATGAATGGTGAATTCTTCTTCCTCTTTTTTTTTTACATTAAATTTTAGTTTTGTAAGCATCTGTACAAAGCCTTACACAGTTTAGCAATTACCATACGACGTCCATCATCATCAGGCATTCGCAGACAACTTTATGCACAACTGTAACCTAGCTTTAAGTTTGAATCAAGCTTGAAATCAATTAAATCTTGTTTAAATAAAGGTTGACTATAAGTTAAGCTTTAAAAGATACTTGAATTTATATTCTGCATTAAAATAAGGGAGAAAAAATTTTTCTTGATTATTATTAAATAGATTTCACATGAAAGTGGAACATATTTAATATGTCACTTCTACAATTTTCCTTCCTCCATTTTGTGTTGGACTGTCACATAAAATCTCAATAAAATAAGTTAATATTTTATGGTTGTAACGTGACAAAGCACAGAAATACTCGAGGGATATGAATACTTTTGCATAAATTGTAGAGGCATGTAAAGCATTTAGATCAATAACGTCATCACAAAAAAGACAACAAGATGTTGCCTCTTTCCTCCAGCTACTCAAGAGCTCAGCAAAGGCCTGTCGATAGCAAGTGACCCAAACCTGCACCCTGATGGGGTGAAGGGTAATTTAGTCAGTGCTGTCACTGTTGCAGTCTCCCTTCAGCCTTGCCCTCCAGTGCTGATGCAAAGAGGTAAAAACAAAGGAGACAGAACAGCAGGACCTGGGTACAGTTTAAACAGCACACTGGATGAACTTAATTGACCAGAGTCTTTAAAAATGAACAAGTACTGGGGGCACGCGTCAGTCTAGATCAGTGACGTCCCACACAGGCAGTGAGTGAGGAGTCAAACACATATTTCATCAGATGAATGAAAGGTTAAGATTAAAACGTGGGCAACAATAGGTGTATTTAGCAGAATCCTTGATTCTGGGGTTATTCAGGGGACGCTGGGGAGAGTGATGATATAATATAACGCATCACTTCCCTTAAACGTCAACAGGCCAGACAATTAAAGGTTTGTTCTCACAAGAAACGTCTTTCATTCCTCGGGGTCGGAGGAGGAAGAAGAGGAGGAGACATGAAACTGATTCCTCCTGAGACTTTCTGGACATTGCATTGTGTTTATAGACACATGTCGAAACACAGGACGATGGTCATGCTGCGCCATGGTGCACAACAACATGAAGATAATTCATGGTCTCATAAAACAGAACAATAGATCCTGTGATTTATGATTCATTAAGAAAGGAAACAGACGTACAATACCTGGAAGCACCAAACGACAGGCATGCTGCAGACAGTTACAGGTTGCTGTTTAAAGCAAACACACCACTTCAAGAGCCTTACAGCCCACTTTAGTCATTTGCAGTTTCTTCCAGTGGTCCACTGCAGTTAATCAATATTAAGAACATCCCCAGCTGTCTCCAAAGTCCTTTTTTCTGACCTTTATATTGTTCTAACAATGTACAAATGATCAGGATTGTTTTCAACTCAACTGTCTTTCAATCTGCAAAAAAAGATTTAGTGAGGGAATGATCTGCAGATTATGAGTTAGATACTTTAAAATGTCTTCAATGTTATAGCAGAAATACATTTTAAAAGATTTTCATTAGTTTTTCAGTATTTTTTGTATGCAGGGGTGTCTTCTAAAATATGCTCATATTGTTGTAATAGTTAAGCTTGTTTTTTTATTATTATTATCTAGGACAAGAAACCAAAAACAAATATTTAACCATTACATGTTTTAAGGTCTTTAAGGTTTCAAAGTAAAGGTAAGAAGGTAAAATAGGATTATAAAGCAGGAATTTGAACACCCTACTCCTACTTTTTTCAGTTTTACCGGAAACAATAGCAAGAGACTCAAGTCTGAGATTTCATATGTGAGTTGTGGCCACAAGGTATGTGCACAATAACATTATTATTGATCATGTAATGTATGACCGCATCATGTAGTATTTTTCTCACTGCGGGGCAAATTACAGAAGCATCTGGTAATATCCTTCAATCTAATGCAGCGTGAACACTTATTATTACTTGTTTATCACCACATAGAAGAGGCACTTTAACAAAATCTCCTCAAACATACCACACTTAGGTGGCTCATTCATTCACAAAACTCCCCTAAAGCTTTTTTATAACAGATTCAACTAAATCTGTATGTATTCAGGGCTTAATAACTTATACTTCACAGGAAGGTGCAAGAGCACAGTGATGGTGAGAAGTCCTCAAAAAACATCTGTAAAGGAAACTGATGGCATGTTGGTGTGAGGTCTTCAGAACTCCTCAGCTAAGGTGCTTCAGATGTCAAAGCAGCCTAGTGTCAGGTGACGAGGCATCACACTGCCTCAGACAGAAATGGCCCAGTAATGTCTCAGCCAATGAACCACGGGCCACAGCTTTGTCCCTCCATCACAGCTGAGTCCAAGCAGCAGCCTGCTGCTGTCACTGTTGATGTGTCTCCACATAAACACTTGGCTTAATCGCATCAGCTCCTCGTTCATGTGACCTGTTATCATTATCACTTTGTTTTCTGCTCACTTTGGGTTTCTGTTTTTGGATGTGCTCAGGTAAACACTAATGAGACAAGCTGACACCATTTAGGGTTTCAGTTTCAAGGTTGACAAATCCCTGTTGCAGAACTCCTTGCAATCAACAGATGTAAATATGTAAACGAATACATTTTGTTTTGTAGCATTTTCATCTCATGCAGACTTTTGTTGTGTTTCAACCCATCATTGTAATGAGTTTAAATGTTTTACTCAACAAAAACTTGCAGCAATATGCCCACTCACTTTGACATTTTCAATTCACTTCAACCTTTTCACAAACATAGATTTACCATCAGTTACAGACAAGATCAACCCAGTTTGATTTCACATTTACATTTGATCTTTTCACAGTCCTGTTTAGTTGCTTTGTCAAGTCTCAACTTGTTTTTTTATGCTTACCGAACGTTGAATTAACAGCGTTTTGTTGTTTTTAACTTTGGAATAGCTCCTGGAATAGACCGTGTTGAATCCTCCCATATGTCCCATATTAAGTTCTCCCTTACCAGGGGCACAAGCTTCCAGGCCCACCGCACTGGAGGGTGTAGTCTGTGGAGGGGTTGCTTAAGTGTGGGTACACAGGTTTGTGAGGTGGTAAGAAAGATCCACCCATATTTCCCATGTTAAGTCCCCCTGGATGTCCCCATGCTAAATGCTCCCATATTTACCAAGAGAGATATATAGGCTCCCTTCTGTCAAAATTTAATCAGTGGAGTTATTGATGAGTGATTACTGACCCTAATTAATTGCTTTTAATTTCCGGTCACAGGATGTGACTACACATCCCCACATTTGTCAGAAAGTTTAAATAGTATAGATATTTGATAAAAAGTAATTTTCTCCTTTATCTGGAGTGTGTATGTCGCTCCATCCTATCTCAGTGGGGACTTGTATCATTCTGCACCAGCCAACAGTGGACCCTGTACAAACCAAGTGGGGACCTTTTATTTTTCCTGTAATAGGTTTGACATGAGCTTATGTCAAACCTATAAGCTTAGCTCTGAAAATTACTTTTTACTTTTTATTCTGACCACTTTGTGCTGCAGATCCCTTCACTATTGGAATGTCAGTTCCTATACCATTTAAACTTTCCATGCTGAGGAAACATTTCTGACAAATGTTGGGATCTGTAGTTTATATCAACAGAAATAGTTCACCACCTTAAGGTGTTTTGATTCAGCTTACAAATTTTTTTGTCTTAAAAAATTAATTCAGTTAATTTCTTCTGGAGTGTGTATGTCGCTCCATCCTATCTCAGTGGGGACTTGTATCATTCTGCACCAGCCATCAGTGGACCCCTGTCGTTCTGTACAAACCGAGTGGGGACCTTTACGCAGTAATGCAAACCACGGTCCCCTCTTTGTCTGCTAAGAACGACATGGCAGCACCACTTTGAATAGTTAAAGACAGAGGAGCAACTTACCACATTAAGAGACAAAAATTTATATTAAAAAAATATATTTGTTGTTGATACTGCAGACCTTGTTATTAATTCATGCCATCATTAAATGGCATTCAAAATATTATTCATTGTCAAATGTGGCCATAACTTAACTTTTTGACAATATTTGTATTGTAAAGAATTAATTAAATAATATCACTCAAGTTAAATCATCAATTTCTTAAAAGAGTTAAAGTAATTCATTGTAGTAAGCAAATACTCTTTAGGTGAAAAAATGGGTACAGACAGTTCTATTGCAGTATGTAAAGGTCCCCACTTGGATATGTAAACGCCGGTCAGAGATCTAGGTCCCCTCTTGGAAATCTCTTCAAAAATGATTAAAAGTCAAATCTTCAGTCATATTATGGTAATAGAGCTTTAATGTAAATTTTATTTTTGGTTTTTGCTTTTTCAACAAACTAGAAACATTAGTTCCCTCTTTATAGGATAGGCCGACAGTCCCCTGTTGGTAGGGTGGGTGTGTAAGCGTGTGTGTGTGTGTGGTTGTTTGTCCTGTTTGTCTCTGTGTTGCCCTGCGACAGACTGGCGACCTGTCCTGGGTGAACCCGGACCGTTAGCTGGAGATAGGCACCAGCACCCCTCCTGACCCACCAGGGACAAGGGTGTTAGAAAACGGATGGATGATTCAGGTCTGTTTAAGTGACGACTCATATTTTCCTTTGAATTGTGCAGTTGTAACAAAAGCAAATAATAGCTAGCTGCAGCTGAATTTGATTCACCAAACAAATCATCTTTTCCTCAAATGATGATTTGTTTGGGTTCTTGAATGCTGGTATTGTACGACATGATTTTACTATGCAACTCATCTCATAGTATTCTGTCTAATCCTCTTTGCACAGTGTACTCTGAAAAGGGCCTTTCACTCCGTGGCCTGAGGGATGTGAATAATGTCAATACAGAGGCTGTTTCATAAACTCCTAACACAGTGATCACACTCTGACAGATGTAGGCCTACAACATATTATCATATGCACACATGCACACAGAGTCACAGGATTTAACCCATTCTCTTTCTCTTCCCAGTGACTCAATGCTCATATCAACGTAATGACCGCAGACTGATCCAACCCACGGGGTTCAAGGACTGGAAAGACTCTGAGGTCTGTATAAACAATGAGTGACGTACGGAAAGGGGCTACATGTGGTCCTAAATGTACACTTTGTCAATAAAAAGTGATACTCATTCACTCTGACCAAACAGATAAAAAAAAGAAACAAGATTTCAATGAAATGTCTCACATGTTGGAGGGCTTTAAAATCCTTACAGTTCCAGCTAGAGACCTTTCCACTCTGACGCGTCACATTTTCTGTTACTGCCATGGATCATTAAATGAGTGACATTTGACCAAATGCAGAACAATAGTCTGAGACCTAACCTTTTGTACATAGCTAAGTGGCAGTATCCTGGTATAGATCGCATGACAACAAAACATGAATAGTAATTGTTTACCTGGAGTTGGCACAATGTTAGCAGACCAATCCATCACAGGAAAACCGTCAACTTATTTATAGACATGAGGGAATAAATCAGACAAGTGGAAGAAAGCTGAAAAAAGACACAAGGACAAAAATATGAGCGATATAGATAAACCTTTAAACATTTTAATCAAGATGTTGACACCAGGAAAGATGAATGAAGCATACACCTTTCTGTAATTAAACCTGTGAATCATCATAATGCAGATATAATGTGATAAACAGTCCGCCATTGATTTACTGACCCTGATATAACAGAAAATGATTGGAAGTCTATTACCGTTTGAAGTTTGAATTGTAATGAATGATTTGAGCTGAGTTGCTGAACTATTGTGTCCAGTCTACAGTATGTGGAGGCATAATTCAAGTTTGGGGTGTTAAAGAGTTCAACTACTTGAATGAAGCATTTAAGAAAGAAGGGAAATTTTGGTTAGCAGAACAGCTATCTTCATATAGACTGAGTTTTAACTTGAGATTCTTTGGATGGCAGTGAACAGGTACAGTAACAGTATTTACATTCCTCAAATGTTTTCACTTTTTGGGAAATCACAATGAAAAACTTTAATGTATATTTATTTTGGAGTTTATGTTACGGAACAGCATAAAGTGTTGTTTGAAATCCTGTCATCTCAACAAGTGCCTTGTTGTACACGTACATGTGTCCCCTACACATTCACTTGAAAATTGCTTTCTTCGTTTCACTTTTCCATAAAGACAACATTTTCTTGGAGAGTTGACCTCTCATAGATTGATCTCTCCAGCTCCTCCAGAGTTACCATGCATGCATGAATGCACATTGCAGTCTTTAGATTTTTTAGAGCTAATGATGAAAAACTAAAATTCCTTTTCTTTCACAAGTATGCGTTTGTGTTGGTCTATCACAATCTGTATAAAAATATTGAACTTTGTGAGAGAAACATGTTAAAATAAATTAAAAAATGATATTTGCATACTTTTAAAATATCTATACCAGTGACAAAAGTGGACTAGATTTTAGCTTCTTCTAGATTTTAGGGCTAGGGTCTGCTCACCTCTTCATCTCATCTTATCCTCAAAGTTGATATAAGTATCATTTCTCCCTTTCTCTTTCAGCTCAACAAACCTGTTTTGCATAGCAAACAGTTGCACCAAATTTTATTAAAATCACTTCATGGGGATGTGATATTGCCTCAAGTTAAAGGATGTAATTGAAACACATTTGACAAATCACGCACTGCCGAGCGGTAGTAGACAAGCTGTGATTCTCACTCCAGCCTTTCAGCAGACTGATTATCATCATTTTGTTTGGTCCCCTACACAACTTGCAACAATTCTTCAGTTCGTCCACTATAACGACCCTCAGACATGGTGGTAATGATTTTCTCTTACACTATGTGAGTTTGTACGTAACTTCCACTGGATCCACTTTCCTGATCAAATGCTGGCTAAAATTTTGATTCTCTGTCTGTTCGACAGCACCTTAGCGGGGCTCCCTGAATGCCACTTTGACAACTTGGTATTCTCTGACTTGCAGTGAAGCGCGGAGTAGCTGTTCAAACCTTTGGAAGTGGAAAGTCTCCCTAAGATGATGCTCCCGTCCATTGATTTGAAGTGACAGCCACATCCTTGACAAACACACCTGTCACTGTTCAAGTCACATCACATTTTCACTTTTGGAGACATGAGACAGTAGAGGTGTGCATGGATGTGTGCGTGTCTGTATTTATGCACACGTGAGCATGAGCACCCATAAGACAGTTTCTCCATCTTTCTCTCTCTCTCGTGCTTTTTTACTTTTTTATTTGGTGGATAGACAGATCCGTCCACTTGGCTCCAGCTGTTGTACAGGAACGCAGCCAGATTCTTTTATTGGTTCCTTCAGCCGATGTTTATGAAACAAGACATCTGGGATATTTATTTTCAAACACGCGTCAGAAATGGATTTAATGTGCCAGAACCTGCTGACCATCACTTTGCGTGTATAGTCTCTATCTCAGCGTGTCTCTGCAGTGGCGTGGTGAGTTTTTGGGGTGGGGACGGGGCCGGTTATGGGGACTGAGAGAGGGGGAGGGTGATGAGCTGCTGCAATAATAAGCAGATTTTAATGATTTACTATAAATCAGCAGCCGGGGCCTCTGCTTGGGGAGACTGAGGGGGATGACAGCTCCTGACTCACACACCTCACAAATGCCTTGCTGATGATGTGTGTGTGTTTCAGATCATCAATCACCGGGTACACACACACACATGCACACACGCGCACAACACACACATAAAAGCAGACACCACACTTTTACAAAAACATGTTTCAGCACACATACACAGGTGCACAAGCACAAGATCACACTTGTGTGGTCACATGTGTGTTGTTTTTTTTTTGTTTTGTTTTGTTTTTTTAGTCTCTAATGTCTCCTCTGCTGTGGTAGGGGACAAATCAATCACGGGTACAGAAGTTCACAGGGGTAAGAGATTGTCTGGTCCGTTTTTTCCTATGCTATTGATCCCATTTTACTGGCATCATCGCCGAGCTGTCTCGCAAACGCTGAGATGGCGATGGATTGAAAGTGGATGATTGAGAGAGGAGGCAGGATGACATTCACGGTAATCTCAACCCCCACCCACACAGACACACCACCTCACCCCGCCTTTCTTGAACACACAGAGAAACCCAGTGACATTCAAAGTTATTCCGGGCATTTTGGGAGCACTTGCAATGAAAGAAACCCATAGGCGAGATTACCAAAATTTTTGCGGTTTCTTTTGTTTCGCCACATGTCTTTTACAGTCATCACAATGCTGTTCAAAGATATCCTGCAATTCCCTTTATTTTTTTAAGTTGATGAAAAAGACACTGGGGAGACAACACTCTATTGACAGGCACATTCTAAACTGTGTGGGAGATGTAACAAGTATGACACAGAGCATTTCTCTGAAATGTCAAAATTTGGTTCAAGTGGAAACTCCTAATGCATGCCCAGATTCCTCAAGAGTTGCTACTTGCTGTTTCCTTATCTTCTGTGCCTGACCAAACAAGAGGTGAGGGTGGGGGTTGTTTGTAAATAATGGTTTTATTCCTGAGTAGTGGAAAGAATACTGCTGAAGATAAAGGAAGGATCACAAAATAAACTATTTTTGTGTTTCTGCCAAAATCTTGGGAAAGTTTCATGACACCATCCTTCAGTGAAGCATTCTAGTGGTGTAATTACGCAAATCAAATATGAAAAAGGTGAAATGGAAAAAAAAGTGCAGCACTTTGGAGAAGCACTTAAACTTATTCACATTTTTGCACTTCGTAAAAGTGGTTATGTATTTCGCCTCCTTTACTCTCATACAACAGCTTTAACAATAAATTTTGTTAAAGCTGCAGCATATCACTTTTGTAATAATGCGTATCTTGAAAATGTGTTAACGATCTCTGTGTCATGACAACAGAAGAATACAAGACAGGTAATCTATGAAAAAAACCTCTGGTTCCGCCCAGTGGTTCTACAGCCATCTGCAGAAATGTGCCCAGTAAGAAACAACCAGTCAGAACCAGGAGGAATGTCTTAGCAGTTCAAGCTAAAGATTGCCGGTGTTATTCAGCTGTGCTAATGGTCGAGAAACATAACAATTTATGGAGTTCTCGGCAGGCTTCATTGTCGGTGAGGAGATCTGTAGCACAGCAGAGTTTTAAGAAGTTTTCAATGGGTAAAAGTTTATAAAATAATATCTAGAGCTTTGGACATCTCGATCCTCAATCCATCATTAAAAAATATAAGCGTGTAGCAACAAGACATAGGGCAAAATGATGTGTATGATGGGAAACTAACACTGCAGATCCCAAATGAACACAGCCTAATGAAGCTTACTGGAACCATTAGCTTGTCTTTTTTTCACTTTCTGCTCCTTTTTCCTTTGTCCACCTTCTTGTGATAAGACCGTTCCTGAATTCTGCATCTAAATCTCCTAGATAGTCAGAACACAGGTGCAGGACTGCAGGGCTGCAGCCCACGGGCCCGGATGCTGAAAAGGGAGAGGTGAGCCAGCACACAGGCAGAATTACAACGCCTCCATTTCTCACACTGACATAATCCCCGTGTTTTATTTGTCCCCTTGTAATTCTTTTTATATCTTGGGCTTATGTTCTTTGGCATTCATTCAATCCCTGCCTTGGGACACGGGGCTCTGCCGGGCCCATATGTGTGCCTTGCTCCACTTAACGCATATTAGTTCCTTTGTAACTGTGACTAAACTGGCACGTCTCAGCTGGGAGATGTAGCGGCTTTGACTGACAGTCCATGTCTGGATCCTGTACTTTGAGTCTCACACAGACTTGTCAAACATGGGCTCCATCAAAGCATCTTTCTCAGTGCCATCAAGCACAGGAACAATAGGAAGCTGCAGAAACATCCCAGCTCTGACCAGATGTTTTTGAATTACCCGCATTGTTGTTCCGCTGTGTTTATTTTAAGAAGAAAATCTCAAAGTAAGGTGCTGCCATGTTCTCTTTTAATGTCGGTGGGGAGAAACTAGAGAAAAAACTAACTGAAACATTTATCATGTTTGCATTTTTGCAAGATTGCTTCAGAGAGGGGGAAAAAGCAAGGCTTGTACACCCCAATCAGATCAGTCACTAAAATTACATTGAGAAAGCTTTTCCAATAACAGCTTGATATTAGGACTTCAGCGTGGCGCTGATGTATGCTATCAGCAGAGAAAATCTGTTAAGTCTGTGCCATGCGATGCCAACAGTCTTAAATATTGTTTTCACAACTGTGCAAGCTAATTACCTTTAATTTTTCATCTGTGCTCCAAGGGTTGTAAGAGACTGTGATTAGTGATTCATTACTTCTCATTACCTGGCCTGTCAAACTGTTTCCTTTACTTATTCAAGCTGATTAGCTGTACATGCCCTGCCTCTCTCAATGTGGCTGAGAGAGAGATCTCAAACATGATCTGTAGATATGCAGCGAATGTTAGCAGTGAAGTGGAGGATAACCAAGAGATTAGCCAGAACTGGAGGAAAATGAGCAAATAAAGTGTGAAGAGTTGAATTTATCAACATTTAACCTAAAAGTTCAAATTTGCATGACTTTAATCCCACATGCTTAGATCAACCAGGATTATTGTTTAGAGTGAAAGGAGTAAGGATTCATTGGATGCAATTATGTTTAAGAAATGCACAAAATTGGCCACATTGCAACTGTTTTGGAAGCAAAATGCCTTTTAAAACAGAAAATGTACACAACTCTTATCACCCCTTGTAAAGTTGTGTTCAAAAGGCTGATAAGACGACCCTGTATTTTCATCCACACTGTATTTGGTGCTGAGATAATCTTGTCCAGCCTTGCTTGTTAGTTTTAGTTTTTTTAAAGTTTCAAATCACTGAAACTTTAAAACAACTCCAAGTAACTCTAAATCTAGGTTAGGTTTACAAAACCCAGAGATCAGAAATTGGCCATGAAAGTTCAGTTCATTCATTCACAAATTCAGCTTAAAAGATTAATTTACATTAATAATTTTGACAGATCTTTACTGAGGTGAAATCATTTTAGAGGTCGATGTAATACAGTATATGAACCTTGGACTTTAAATTAAAAAAAAACCAGTAAAAAAAACACAGGTTGAACTCCAGAGAGATAGGCCCTTTAGATGTACAAAAAGCCTGAGTATGACATTGATAGTGGCAGGGAGACGTTAACTAAAGCATTCATCACCATTAAGAGTAATTAACAAAGTTCCCCAGCATTAATTAAGCGGCCTTGCTTTAAGGGAAACTGTGCTTAATTAAGAGGTTTGACAGGATGAGGCTTCAGGGATGATCCATATCCAGAGGGCTGTTGGAGGGGCACGAGTTGCAGAATTTCGAGAGTTTCCCCTCATCTTGCCACAAAAACTCTGTGACCTTGATCAAATCAGAAGATCGACTGTTCTGGCCTGATCCACTTTGGCACAGCCTTAAAACAGTATTGACAGGTATGACAGGCGTCCGATTTTCCAGTCAGCTGGAGGCCCAGACCTTGTCAACTGTCGGAGTGAGAGATGAAGGGTGAATGAGCACAGGAGGAGGATGGCAGGGAGAGAAATGCAAAGGAAGGAGAGAAAGCGTGGTGGCGTTGAGGAGGACTGAAACAGGAGACGGAAATAAAAACATGTATATCAGGTCTGTAGAAGTGTTTGTGAAGCACTCCATTACAAAAACCAGAGGGTTTAGGGATGACAAATGTGTATCCAAAGAATCTGTGATTGGATCGGGGATTAAGGGGCTGTCGTATCCCTGATGGGAGCCCGGCAGGAGACAGACAGACTGCCAGAGGAAGAAAGAGACGGAGGTGGAAAGGAAAGAGAGGTGGAAGGAGGACAGTAAACGAACGTCAGGTTGCCCAGGCAGGGAGACAGAGTGGCAGAGTGGGTGGGCTTTGACAGACACATCTCACACAGGCTGACAGCTCCATCAATAGCCCCAGGATGGCCGCTGTGATTGACAGCTAGCAGGTGGCGCATGAATGGAGTTGTCAGGCGGACTGTCAGTCAAAGTCACATCGCTGTGGCTACAAGGGCCCGGCTGAGCAGGCACACAGCTGCCCAAGGTGATCTTTGGGTGTACAGGCAGGCTACTGGCACGGGAAGCTGAGGCAGCGCACATCATGCTAAAATTACCATACATGGCAGCAGCAGCTTACAATAGCTGTGTTGATTAGACCTGCGCTCTACCAGCTAGTACATTAGGCTTATGCACACATGGGTGGTTCCACTTTAAAAAAAGAAGAAGAAAAAAATAAAGAATAGAAAATAGTAAAACCCATTTGAATGTGCTATCAATGAATCTCTGCAGTTTTTTAGTTATTTTTTTTCCCATTTACGTGGTTCCCCTTAATTGAGCATTGTTCCAGCACGAGGGCATGAAGCATAGGAGTTAATGGGTAATAATTATATGTGAGAGAGGCTTTCTCCCTGGAGTGGAATCCAGAACAAATGGAAGCTCCGATGTGCAACATTCTACTTCATTACATCTGCTGCGATTAAAGGCCGAACATCTGGCACCACATCCTGACAGATAGACAAGACTTGTGGACTGGAAGGGAAATCAAATGATATTTACAAAAAAATTGCAACACGGGGTATTTACTGGATGAAAGAACAAGAGCTTTGGGCTGGAGCGATACACCCTTAGTGTCAGGCAAGTGTTGGACTGATAGATGCATATAAACACGAGCAAATCATGTGGACACTTTTGAAAAAAATCAACAGCACCAAGTACATTTGCTACACTTTCACATCACAATGGACTTTATTATTATAGGCAGCTTCTTTTGCTACAGATAAATACGTACTGTGGCTCTTCAAGTAAACACTGGAATGTACATCAAGGTTGGTCGTTAACATTTTTTATAACAATCTCAATCATCTTAACCGTTTCAAGGTGAGGCTAAAACAGTTATCATGTCTGTCTGTATCTTCGGTTGCTATGGCAGCATCAAGTCCCACACAGCGATGACACACTGATCTGGTCCCTCCCTGACGCACGACCATCTCCTGTGACTCCCAGAGACAATCTGGAGGGGGCCTGGGGTGTGTGCGAGCGTCGTAGGCGGCGGTCGGGATACAGGCTGTTGTCAAAGGGCTTGCGGTGAACACAGAGGACGTGGGTCTTCAGGTTTCCTTTCTGGGAGGCACTGTAGGGGCAGTACCTGCACTGGAATGGCTTCCGAACTGGAAACAAGGAGATGGAGCACAGAGAAAACATAAAAAGACACATTAGTACAAAAAAATACCTTTTATTGTTCAGCATTTCAACTTCTGAAGTAACTAACAACTTACAGTGCCTCGAAAAAATATTCACATTTTGAACTATTATGCATTTTGTTATGTTAACCATAAACTTAATTTATTCAAACTCCATGCGGTAAACCAACACAAAGTTTCACATAATTGCTAAGTATAAGGAACATGGTTCTATACATTTTATGCAAATAAAAAACTGAAATGTTTGAGGTGCTTTAGTTTTAAACATGGTTATCCATTAAATAAAGCCATTCCAATGTAGCACTGACTTTATGTTTATTGCCCCTGTCCTAGTAAAAGGTGAAGCTCCTCCCCACTCTCAAATTCTTTGCAGCCTCTAAGAGTTTTCTTCTTGCACATTCCTGTATTTACCTCGGTGCCCATTTGCATAAACTCTTAATTGGTTTCACATTCCCTCTTGGAAAAAAAATGGATTCTCACAGCAAAATGCTGACGCCATGTTCAGGATTGTGGACAGTGTTGGTTTTCTGTCAATTTTGCCAAAAACTTCCATTTTGATTTCATCCCATCTTCCATGAGCTTACAGTGTGGTCTGTCAACACAGATTGCATTTTTCATGGCTAGCGGTTGTCCTGTTGAAATGATCAATCTGAGCCGTGGATCCCTGCAGCTCCTCCAGACTCGCTGTTGGATGTCCAAAAGCAAGTAAATGTCTCTGCCTCGCCAAAAATAATTTAAAATTTCTGGCAGCTACATTTTTAATGAGGTTGAATTTACTCTTCATATAAATTATAAATCTTTGATTATAGTTTTCTTCTGGTTAAATGTGTCTACAGAATTTGGAGTGGCTGTATTTAAGCTATAACTGCTATGAAAGAGTCTAATATTGATGCTGTATTACTCCGTTTTTAATCATCAGTTATGAAAAAGGCAACAAGCATTACATTTTGTAAAATGCAATCATCAAAATCACCCAGAATAATACTAATCAAATATAAATCAAATATATTGACAATTGTTCTAACTGTTGTTATTAATCAAAGACAACTCTAAGCAGGTGGTGTTTTTTAAGCCTTGAGAATGGTGGAACAAACTCCCACCAATCTTGGAGTTTGTTCCAGATTGGTGATACAAAAACCCGAATGTTGTCCTCTATGTTTAGTTCTGGTTCTGTGGATGCAGAGTAGACTTGAACCAGAAGACTGGGTGCCCTGGAAGGTTGATACAACAACAGGTCTATAATGTACGTTGGTGCTAGGCCATTCAACAATTTATAAACTAACAAAAGTACTTTTAATTGGATTCTCTAGCTTGGTTTCTCTAGATCTTGTTGGGACAAATGCAGCTCTGAAGTCCAACAGAACCGTCACTGCAGTTCTTCCACAGTCTGTATTTATATGGATATCAATGAACACTTTGACGAGGGAAGTTTCAGTACTGTGATGAGAATGGAAAGCATGGGGGAAAAAAAGTTTAATAAAATCAATCATTGAGGAAACCAACACTAATTTGAATGATGTATGTGATCAACCACATAAAGTATCTTTGTTTTGAACAAAGACAAATTGCTTTAACAAGGAAAATATATTTTTTTAATTCACTGTGAATCAGGTGGAAAAGGAAGTAGGGAAACATGGTGCACAAGAAAACGAGAGGTTATTATATCTGCCAAGAATATCCATGAAATGTCTTCCTACTGAGGTGACAATAACATGTTGGCAGAACAAGCAGCAGGGAAATGGTACCTTTTAGGTATTTATAGTACAAACCATTTTAAAGTGTATTATGAGTGAAGGACAAATTAAACTGACGTTTTGTTAATCACTTGAAAATTAGCATACAATGAAACTAAGACGACTAACGTGTTGATAGGTTTTTATTTATGGGAAGGCTTGCATGTTTTCGCTCACATTTCCTGCTCTGAGTAAAAATACACACATATCCACGCACACGCCCACACACATACACACAGATAAATAAACATGCACACAAGTGTTGAACCAAGGAATGACAGACGTCTGCAGCTGGGCAGAAATGCATGCCAAAACTTCCTGTCTATCCACCTCCTTAGTGCCTGCCACATAGTTTCGCAGGGAAAAAAAAGTGAAGCTACATGACGCAGCACACCATGTACCCTTAAGATACAAACAACAACGCATACCGTTAATAGCTTCCAGTATTGACTGTGGCCTCAGCAAAAATCTGTATGACACTGAAGCCTGAAGGTGCAGCTAAGATCAAAACAAAAACGCAGCCGGCTGATTCATTTACCTTCTACCTAGACAGCCAAGTGTCCTTGTTCACCGCAGTGCTATTTTTGAGATGTTACCTCACATAACGACTTTCTCTGTTCCCCTCTGTCTCACACTGCAGTGTGTTTTTTTTCTGTGATTCATGGTTACAGTAAACCATTATGTGCTGATGTCATTTGACTTCACTTCCCAAAAACTGAGGGCTGTCTCAGCCCTTTCACCCCCACCCTCGCCTCTTCCTCTCTATCATGCTCCTCATCGGAGGGGAGACAGCTGCACGCGGCTGAACACTCACTTTCACATCTACATAAAAAAGGTGTTTTTGGGGGGGAAAAGTGGGAAAACTCACAGAAGGTGCGAGCAATAAAAGGTAATGCCCCATCTGTCGGTGTATAATAACCTGATGGCCGTAAAGGACACACAAACACACACATTTCCACACAGTAGTCAAAGAGAGGATGAGGTCTGACACGTCTGAATGTTATCAGGGTGGCATAGAGGAGTTTGTGTGGAAACTGTTTGGACAATAGTAGGAGAAAACTCAGGTAGAGAGCAATTTGCAGGCCACCAGACTCACGTCAACGTCCACAAGCCTCTACTGTTGGAAATGAAAAAAATTGGGGAAATATAAACACTTCTGATTCTGTGATTTGGGTCTGGCACGCCACTTTCATCTCACATTCTCAGATTTCACACATGTGGTGTAACTTAATAAACTGAGCAGTTTCCTCAGTCTTGTTAAATACTTTGTGATTGCATATAGGCAGTGGGAACAAGTCTACAGCCTCTCATAAACTGAGTTTATAAGAAGCCAAAAGGCCTTATGTCCACATTAGGTGCTTGTTACCCTGCTTGCGTCCCCCTCTCTCCGTTTCTGTTACCTTACTTACCATCCCACCTTGTCTCCCCCCCACCCCGCCAGAAGGAGAGGGGAGGTCCGAGAGAGGGCAACCTCCAAATAAGTTCCATTAATCACAGGCCAGAGACTAATGTAACTAATATTTTACAATTAGGGAAGACAGCAGTGGGCTCGGAGCCATCCATCTCCTCACCACATGATCCGCTTTTCACAGTCGGCTCAAGCCCGAGCTTCATAGCAGCCGCTTACATTCAGATAAACACACACATAAGAGTTGCTGTGCTGGTAAACAAATGTAAATTTGGAATCAAGAAGGGTTTGCTTAGTGTTTAACCGAGTGGAGATTTGTGTTCATGTTTTCAGAAGTAGTACTGGTTTTATTACCTAAAGTGAAAAACTCACTAAGAGGCTTTTTGATTTTTTTTTTTTTACAGTCCTCACCATCCTGTAGACGTGAGGGCATCTGAGACTGAAATAATTATTGTAGCCTTTCAGCCTGACTTTTAGTTGAATTGTAATCATTTTACTTTAGATTTATTCCTGTTTTATTTCATTTTATTTTTGTATCTTTTGTTCGATCTGTTCCTTACACTTTATCAATTTTATCTTCAATTCTGTTGCTTTTTAATCTTCATGACTTAATATTATTTACTTTGAACTCTATGTTACTACCTTTTAATTTCATCATAAATGAAGGAAAATATATTTTATTGTACTTTGGTTAAGTACATTCACAGTAAGTGTTTTAGTGAGTAAATCTGTGTTTTCTCATGTGAAGCATCACTATGTTACCTAAGTTCGAATTTTATGTGACAATTTTCTCCTGTTGATAATTAAATATTATATTGTTTTGAAAGAGTAGTATTGTCTGGTATTTATTGCCATTTGTATGCTTTATTTTAATTTCTGTGAAGTGCTTTATGTTGTATCTAACTATGAAAAGTTATTTGATTGATTGATTGATTGATTGATTGATTGATTGATTGATTGATTGATTGATTGATTGATAATAGTGAAACTGAGTTACTGATTACTGACTTCTCTGCATATAATCTGGACTGTCCAGAATCGTTGTTCGTTTTATCCTGAGAGCTTCTGTCTTGCTTTTTTTTGTTTTGTTTTGTTTTTCTACTTTTTACATTTTAGTGCATTATTAAAATGTGTGTCGACATATTTTTGGTTGTTGTGAATATCTTACTGTTTTGAAAGCTAATATGTGCATAATCCTAACAACAGCCTGAGATAGTTAAAGTCACGATGCCACATGGCTCTGTGGCAGAGCAGGTCCATCCTATGCAGCGGCTCCCAGCACAAATCCTGTTCCTTGACCATTTGCTGCATGTCTTCCCCTTTTTTTCTGCACTTCTTCCCGAAGTGAAGTGACTAAAGAACACTACATAGTGCAACAATATAATTAAATTATTACGGATAATAGTAGTCATGAAGTCAATTTAGCTATGCTCAGAATCTGCCAATTACCAGCCGATCAGTTCCCACTTTTACTCAATACATAAAAATTTAACTCCTTATAAATACATTGTCTGTGCTGCATTTTATTTTGAGTTTAGACAAAAACAAATTAAGTTTGGGAACAAATTCTTTGATGCATAATCGGCGATGATGTTAAAATCACTTTTCTCATTATTTGGTCCATTTAATTGGCAAATTAAAAAACATGTCTACACAAACACGTTTTTATGTGTTAGAGACCTTAGAGAGAAAATCAGAATTCACTTTACAATCCTCTAGTTTGACAATGGAGTCAAGGTAAAAGCTTAATTTAATATTAATCCAAGTTATCATTTCTTCTGAAAGTTTGAATAATTATTCATAAAACTCCAAAAAAAGTCCAGTGTGAGTTGCTAAATGCAACTTTTTGTGTTGTCTTTCAAATCTGCAATAAGGATTTATTTTATTATACAGCTCCAAAAGAAGCAACCATTTATAAGACTGGTGTTCATTTTTGGTGTTGGACATTAAATAGACAACATAGTGAAACCTTCACAACCACATGATCTGAAAAGAACTTTATAGTTAACTAAAAGCAAGTGCAGAACAGCTTTATGTACAGAGTTAATTGTCATGTAAAGTACCTGGTTCGTAGATTAATCCTGAGGCCAGAAACTTTCTTGGATGTTATGGTTGAAACCTTTTTTCAAATGTATCTTTGCATACAAAAAATATATAACTTGAGTCTTTGTCATTTCCACCACAAATGTTTGTCTAATAATGAAATCTGTTTAGAAATTCTCATCTACTGGCACTGAACTGTGACTTTACTGAGATCTGTTTTCATTTCAACTTTATAAACAAATTATTTGGAAAAAATGTATGTCACCACTGCATATATGTTTATTTCTCTCAGTATTTTTTTTTTATTATTGATGTAAATAATGATTAAAAAAGCATTATATATATATATATATTATTTCCAGAAAATGTCACATTACATCTTTCAATTGATTGTGGTTCTGATTCCCATTTCGACCAGTTGACTGTAATGAAATATGCCCCCTGACCAAACCCAAATCAATATCAATATCGTCAGCTAGTAGATGTTATTCTTTGACTCACAATCATTTGCTTAAAGTTGATAACTTCAAATCTTTGTTTGTCTCAGTGGGTTATGCATGTTAATAATACAAGGTCAGAGGAAAATGTCTTTCTACTATACCTGAAAAAGTCAAAGCAAAAAAAGACTGAAAAAATATAGAAGGATAAATGTGGAAAGATTATAACAATGTTGGGCAAAAATAAATTGACAGTTGTTATAATTTGATGCAACTATTGTTATTTGTCAGAAGAATCATTGATATTCTTATAGTAAAGTAAAGATTCCATGGAAAAAAATGTTTGCACACTCTAGTACGCGTCAGTAGCCACATTTTGAAAAATGTTTCTATGGTTCTGCATAGTGTCAGTTATTCAACTGAATTTAGAAAAGTCTCCGTCCAATATTTAGTCAGAGGTTCACTCATTCACCTCCACTACCCTTTCTAAGGCCTACTTTGTTTAAAAACATTCGATTGCTTTGCAGTAAAATGTATATTTAAAAACTATTAGTGAACACATTGTATTTTGATTCTGGGATTTCAATCAACAGTGTTTGGCAATATATCATTACTTGCTTTACGCAGATATGCACATGAGGTTTTACACATGTATTTGTTTGGAGCTGCATGAATCTTTGTGTCTGTGTGCTGTGTGAGGCGAGTGTGTTGCGTGTCACAGGCTGAGATAATGACCATGATGACAGTGGCGTGGCCGATGGGGGCCCGAGGAGCTGAATGGTGACGGATGACACAGGCCTGAGCTCTGATGGCACACAGACAGTGAGTGATGACTGCACATCCTTCCCATTGCTCCACCCTTCATTATCTCTATGGGGCGAAGCACGGCACAAAGGCAGGCTACGCTGCCCTCTCGCTGCCCTCAAACGACATCTGCTCGCAGAGACAGCCGTACTACCGCTCCTCTTTCACCTCGCTGTCGCTCCATCTATCTCCATCTATGGTGATCTTTCTCACTCCTTTTCTCTTTCCTTTTCTCTCGCTCTCTGTCACCCTCTCCGCGGAGGGTACACAGAGGTCAGACAAAGAGATAATGACTCACCCCTTTCAACCTTTCAAATCAGAGCCTTTTCTTTCTCTCTGCCCTCCATGTTCTTTTATTCTTAATCCTTTCTTTATTGATCTTCTCATATTCCTTGTTCTCATGCATCTGAGAAGTCTGATCTGATGTCAAATGACAATGCAGATGATTTGGCTAATTAGTTAAAGGGAGAGTTTTATAGTGAAGTTCTGTCAAAAGTGTAAAAGCAGTCAATGTCTTACATGCAGAAGATAGCACTTTTGGTGTTTATATTTCATATAAATCCAGATTAGATGGATCTAAAAGCTGAAACTAACAGCTAGTCCAAGAGGGCCTAAAAGCAAAGCAGGTTTTTGGGTTTTTACCCTCATAAAAGAAAACTCAAAACTGGCTTTTACTGGTGAAGTTCCTTCCTAAGTCTCTAAGATGCTCTCTGAATACATTCCAGGCAGACCTTTTAGGTCTGAAGTAAAGGTCTTTTGTACCCAACTCAAAAATTTTTCTTGTTCCTTTGAGTCACTCTCATCCCTTTCTCTACCATTACAGATAACAACAAGGTTTTAAAGAGTTAAACTCCATAAGAAATCCAAACTATTCTTAGTGTTTAAATCTCTTTAAAAGAGATACTAGATGAATCTGTAGAGTGATCTGAATTACTACCAGTTAGTTATACACATTTCTCTTATTTGCAAGAAACAAAGGGGATAATTTGGATATTCATGTCATGAAACAAAAGGAACATCACCCACTCTTGTTACAAAGGCAATGTCTTTTTTTAAAAAAAAGTACAAATGATATGATGAGAGGCTAAAGCAGCATTTGCAGATTTTCTACGCGAGCAGATAGCCAGGCTGATTATCTAGATAATACTATTTCTGCATAACACATTTATTAAAATGTTTTATGAGTCCTGCAGCAAAGGCTATGGACAGAGAGCTTCCACAGCATCAGCAGGATCTCATTATCAACAGGTATCAGTCAGGGGAAGGCTATTAAAGAATTTACACAGCACTAGATATAACAATGAAACACAGTGAAAACAGTCACTACTGAATGGAGGAAGTATGGTCCAAAAATAACTTTACCAATTGTCAGTGTTACTAATATTATAGTAATTGCTCACACAGAAAATTGGTACAGAGAGAAGAGTGCAAAACATGTACCCTTTTCTGATAGCCACTGTATACGGGGTGCCGGCTCTACTACTACACAATACACCACCCTCTCTCTTAAAAATGTAAGAAAAATTTTAGAAAAACTGATCAGAACAGTTGCCAAGAGGCCTACAGCAACATTAAAAAAGCCGCTATAATTTCTGGCAAGTTCTGGATGCAATGAAGATGTGACAACAATTCGCCACAATATATATGTGTGGGGGTAGGGGGTGCATATGCGTATGTATATATATATTCAGAGTCTGCGTCACTCATTCAGAGTCTGATACTTTTTTTTACTGGCACTGCAGTAAATTCACACCCATATTCTTGTATATAAAAAGTGATGTGGGGAAATATTTTTTGGCCTGATGAGTCTAAAGAGAACCTTTTCATCAAAAGTCTGATCAAAAGAATGTCATACCAGTGAAACATGTTGGCAGCATTATCATGACCTTGAAGGTTAAACCTTCAAAGTTTTATACTCTTTTTAGAAAGCTGACGATGAAGAGAATATTTGAGGAAAACACAAAGAACACATCCAAAACCAAGAAGTTTTGAATCTCTTTTGCAAAGGGGAGGCAAAAATGCAGCAAAGTGAAGATGTGTCATGGTCGTAGACTAATACCCACAAAGGCCAAGATCTGTAATTCGATCAACAGATATTAGTTTAAGAGTCTGCACAATTTTGCACTTTGTTTTCTTTAAAGATTTTAGTTTTTGTTCTTTTGGGGGGGGTTTTATTAAACACAGGCTGCATCAAATTAAAAATGGAAAATAGTGTGGAAAAATATATATTTTATCTAGCTTTCATTTTTCTACATATTAAAAATCTGACTTTCTAAAAGACTTACAATAGCCAATGTGGGCAAAAGAGAGTTATGCTTCGGGCTAAATATGGTAAATGTTGCCATCTAGTGGCTTACGTCGAGTAGCGCAACACTGACGGACCATTTAACACACAAGGGAGGGTTCGATGAGAATAATGAGCATGCAGACAGGTTCAACCAGAGGTCACCATCTGGCCAATTACCACTGCTGGCACATTGGAGCCGACCCGAACTGTCATCACAAACACATCACTCCATGTCCAAACTGCCCGGCAATATGTCACCATGCCACTCGACGTGCCATCCAGTATGGTGAGGATGGGGGCAACAGGAGACAGCCCCGTGACAAAGCCACCTGGTCATCACGGAAGACAGGACAGACTGCAGGGCCACCTGCTCAGTTCAGTTTTTGGAGGACATTCAGTGGAGTCCCAATGTCAGCTACCCATCTCACTGTCCACTGTGACTGACAGGTGTTTATTGTATCTTTGACATTCACTTCCTTGGGGACGAGGCAAAAACGATCAATCTGTAGCAAACAGAAGGCAGGGAACGCCTAAAATAGCTCGCATTGATCCGATTACTGAGAAATATAGGCAACAGTTGCAGCAGAATATGCTGAATGGGAAAAATGTGGCTTAATGACTAGCAGACATCTTAAAGTGAACTGAAGCACGCTTTGAATGGCACAAACCAAGAATTTCTCTGCCTTTTGGAATCCTGTGTAATATTTTAATCCAATTAGCATCATAAACAATAAAACAGAGAAAGAAGCACAAACAGTGCAGCAGCTATAAGACGGGAGGTGGAGGGGAGGGGCATTTCTCTGCATATTATAATAACCATCTGTACAATCAAATAGAAAACTACATCTTGCTGTTAGAATCATAAAGAAAGGGAACAGATGTTAATCCCTAATGGAGTTGACAGGCACTTTCCTGTCTTTCACATGAACATATTGAGTTTCTGAATAAGAGGGGGATCAGAGGGAAGGTGTATCATGTTGCACTCATAATACATGCATATCAAAGACCCCAGCTGTTGGATTCCCTCTCTTGAGAGACAGCATTATTAAATCTGCACTCAGCAAGCATATCACACCAGCACAAGAGCTTAAGCCTCTCCATCAGTGGGCTCCATCGGCTTGGCGATTTGTAACCTATCACACAAGGAGATTATATCATCCTTTAAAGTGTACAGCTAATCAGTGCCACACACCTGTGTCTTATTTAGCCTTTATTTGAGATGGGAGTTAAGATCTGGGAAAAGAAGAATGGAAAAAAACCTCAAGTGCTATAAGTATAAAGGAAGTGTGTTGTTCATAATTGGCATGATTCACACACACTCACACTCGCTCTTCACACTCCCGCTGTCGGGGGATGAAGGCTGAGATCCTGCCAAAAACTCTTTTTGGAGTCGTGTAGCACAATACATGTGGCTGGCGATGTCACGTGCAGATGCAGGCCCTGAAGTTTGAGCCCCAGTTAACTTGAGCAGTCTGCTGTGAAGCATCCATCAGTAGATAACAAGATGATGACCAGCTAGGCTTTGTCCACTAGATGGCATTACATACCTTTGAATCTTGAGAGAGCACTATCTGAAATTGGCACCAGTGACAGATGCTTTTATTGTGCAGTGCATTGCAAAAGCATTCATTCAAGTTTGAACTTCGCACTTTCTTTGCATTTTGTTATGCTAGATCCACAAACTGCAGTACACTATGTTGGGTTTTTATGTGATAGATCACTACAAAGTACTGCATGATTGTAAAGGGGAAAGAGGATTTTTTTTTAATAGATACAATTTATAAACCTTTTAATATGGCACCCTTAAAATAAATCCAGAATAATTAACCAGCTTCAGAAGTCACCTAGCAAACGGAATCCACACATGTGTCAGAAATAAAGTTGTGGCAGTTTAAGGTAAATTTAGGTAAAAAATAAATGTTGTCAACTTTGGACACCTCACAGAGAAATGTTCTAATCCATCTTCCAAAAATGGAGAGAGTACGGCACAACTGAAAACATAACAAACCATGGTGGTCCACCTAAACTGACTAAGCTTAAAGACCCTTGGTAACTCTTGGTAATAATGAAAGAGCTTCAAACATCCACAGCATGTAGAAGAACTTGCTGACGGGACAAGCAATAGTTGTGCACTCTACCAATCTGTTCTTTATAGAAGAATGGTGAGAAAAAAAACATTAAGTCTCATTTAAAGTTTGTAGTTTGTAGGCAACAGAGCAAACATGTGGAGGAATGTGTTCTTGTCCGATAAAACCAAGTTTGATCTTTCTAGCCTACATGCAAAGTGTTATATGTGGGGGCAGAGGCGCTGCCAGGAATCTTGGGCCCCATGACAAAAAATTGGATCGGGCCCCCCCACGCAGCTGCTGTTACAATTTTTTGAGTCTATCTGACCCATCAAAAACGTCACAATTTTAAAGGCTTGCAACTGCCTTGTTTTCTTTGGTCCAATACTGATAACTAGCACAATATTTACTGCTCATGGATTTAACATCCAACAGTCCACATACAGTATGCAAGTAGGTTGCTTAAATCTTTTCTATTAGTTTTAGATTACTGAAATGTCTCTCCCCATGAGCAACAGTCATAGGCAACATGCAAAATGTACATGAAGCAATCCAGACTTCTCAAAAAATGCTATGTAGTTGCATTTTATTCAAGCTGCAGTATGTAACTTTAATAAAAAATATGTTTTCTCCATATTTGTTAAAGCTGTCACCATGTTGTGACAGTTTGTTATGAGACAGATAATCTATGAAAACAATCAATCTCCTCCCTGAACTACTATTATTGGCTAAAGTAATGCAACGTTCCGACCTAAACAACCAATCAGAACCAG
>CAEFZX010021827.1:0-30135 GCA_903066825.1 Alfaro cultratus
TCGATTTACTGGTCGATCTACGTTCCCACCCTCATCTATGGTCATGAGCTTTGGGTCATGACCGAAAGAACGAGATCGCGGATACAAGCGGCCGAAATGGGTTTTCTCCGTAGGGTGTCTGGGCTCTCCCTTAGAGAGAGAAGCTCAGTCATCCAGGAGGGACTCAGAGTAGAGCCGCTGCTCCTCCACATCGAGAGGAGCCAGCTGAGGCTCGGGCATCTGGTTAGGATGCCTCCTGGACGCCTCCCTGGTGAGGTGTTCGTGTCCCACCGGGAGGAGGCCCCGAGGAAGACCCAGGACACGCTGGAGGGACTATGTCTCCCAGCTGGCCTGGGAACGGCTTGGGATTCCTCCGGAAGAGCTCGAAGAAGTGGCTGGGGAGGGAAGTCTGGGCCTCCCTTCTGAAGCTGTTACCCCCGCGACCCGACCCCGGAAAAGAGGAAGAAAATGGATGGATGGATGGATGGATGGATGGATGGATTCTCAAATTATTTTGACCTTTTTCCTCGTATTATTACGACTTCCCATATTAGTTTGACTTACTTTATTCTTGTAACATTACTACTTTTTTCTCGTAATTTAATTAAATTTTGTTTCTTAGCCTGCCTCTAACACTGACCCAGAGAAATCTAAGTTTTAATGAAAAAACAGCACAATATAAAGTATTGAACAAAGTTTAGGAATAAAACAAAAATAATGTTCATATGAATAAAATAAAAATCAACACATCAACATAATACAGTGCTTTACAAAGCGTTGATTCAGGATTTAGAAAATTCTTTACAAGCAAAAATCTGAAAAGTTAACTCACTCTTTGGTTGCTTAGCAACAACAACTTTGGTTACCTAGCAACAACTTGTTGAGTAACTGGCACAGCAGCAGTTTAATGTTTCACTTCTGTCTTCTGACTGCTTAAAAATAAACGACAAAGTGACAGGAAACAGTGAATAAAAGAGAAAACGTCACATAAATAGTTTGGAAGTATTTAAAACCAGTTAATAATCGTTGATATCGACTGAAGTGAAACCATTATATAGGTTTTTCAGCTGCATTATCCAGCCCTAGTATCTCATTTAAATATCCGCCGATCGCGATCAATCAAAATGAAGGAAATCTCAAACAGTTTTACCTCTAATATTTTTTCCAGGCTCTAAACAAATGTCACGTTCATCCAATAGCTGATCTCAAACGCATTTTGAGCACTTAGCTCTAATAATATGAGAATAAAGACATAATGATACATTCATAAAAATACAAGAATCGTCATAATATGAGAAAAATTTGAAATAACACAAGAATAGTGTTAGAATATTAGCTTGAGCTAAATCTGGTGCAAAGCATCTTTTATTCATGTTTTTTGTACATTGTCCCTGTTTTAACTAAACTATTTTTACTCCCAAGTGAAATAGTAGTTAGTAGTAAATGAAATATTACTACTAACTGGTTTTGAGTATCTTTAATGTGGAAATATTAATATTTCCGACTGCGTTCTGGTGTATTTTATTTACTTTGATGAAGATTTGGGCTCCTGGGGCCTGTCAGCGGCTCTGTGATGGAAATATGTAATTAAAGAATCACATTTATGATTGGTAATCTCCTGTAGCATTTCCAAGATTTCCTCACTAATATCCAATCAAAGAGGTTTTCATTTGTGAGGCGAAATCTACATATTTGTAGTAATGGCGATCATATTAAAAATACAGCCTTGGGGGAAATTTTCGAGTTACTTTGATTTTTTTTCTTCTCTCTCGCTCTCTTTCTGCTCGTATTTCAAATAAAAAAGAAAAAAAACCCTGAATTTTTATCCGCAGTCCGGCCTGGAAAAGAGCATGGAGGAGGCCGTCGCTGAAGGGGACATTGCAAAGGCGGAGGAGATGAGCGACAGACTCGCCAGTCGAGAGGTACGTTCAGCAGATAGATAAGCCATCTTTGGGCTGCGCCCGCTGTGACAAATCAAGCTAATGGATCCGTGGCCATTTTCTGCTGCAAAGACAGAGAGGAACAAAAACACACGCAGACATCCGCCGCTCAGTCCCGCAGCCCTTTTCCTATTGAGTTAATGGAAAGCCCTCCCCTTAGTTTTGAAGTGCTGCAGTGTCTAAAGGACTTTTGGCTCTGCTTTTTAATGAACGGCTGCATTGCTTTCAAGCCAACTGTTAAATCATTCTGCAGGTAAGAGTTTCATACCTTTGAAGTGTGCGTGTCCCTAAATGCGCTGCCTGAAGTTTTACTGAGGCTGGCGTCGGAGATCGAGTGGCTTGGAAGTAATTTAGCATAAAATGTAACACACACACACACACACACACACACGCCTACTTACATTTATACACACATGCATGTAATTTTGGTTTAAAAGACACAAAGCTATACAGTGCTGAGCTGCAACAAACTTCAACTTCTTTGTTTTATGTTTTGCGTCGCTTGCAGCATCAAATGAGCTTCAATCAATAAAAAAACTAAATGTTGGCTCTGGTTTTTGAATTTCAGCTAAATCATTTGAATAATACCCCAAATTTTGCCTTCATGAAAATAAAGAATATACTTCATATTTTCACCTTGTTTACTGCAAAAATACAAAATCTTACCAAGTAATTTTTGGTGTAGTTTCTATAGAAAATATATTGGGACACTTGAAATAAGGCAAACTTACTTAAAAGTAACTTTTTAGCAAGATATAGGAGCTTTTTTAAATAAATATTTTCTTAATATTGATTAAAAAGTTGTCAGATAAATTAACTTATAAGATGGGAAAAAAAATATTTTTTGTAAATAAATGTTTATATTGCAATCCACAAAATAAATTGAAATACACTTTACAGTAAACTATGAAATATATGAATAAATAACCACTGTTATTTATGGAATATTCAGTCAATTTCTGTTTCACTCATTGCTTAAGATGGAGAATTCAACTTACAAGTAAACCGTATTTCTATTGTTTTTGGCTTTGTCAACTTTAAAGTTTATTGAATTTAGACAAACATTACTTAAACAACTAAATGCAACAACTAAGTAGGCAAACACCTTGGAAAAAGTTTCTTAATTTGGTCAGTAGACGTTTTCCCCATGGCGGCCATTTTGCCCAATATGTCTTTCTTTTTGCTGAATCGTGACCGCTGACCAAACCCAGACCGAGGTTTGTAGGCGGACCAGAGTTTGATTAGCATTCACATCTCCCCCCAAAAATGGACTTTCCAGTCAAACTGATTAAAGCTGACTAAGCATGGCTGGTGGGAAAGAACCTTCAGTTTTGTTTCTGTAGATCAGGGTATGATGTTTTTAGAGATCTCTTAGCCTACTTCGTGTTGTCAGGCTGGTAATATGCTGGGGCTGTTTTGCTGTTTCAGGACCTGGAAAACGTTCAGTAATTACTTGTAACTCCATTTCTTGGTCTATATTGGGCTAATGTTGAAAAAACACCATTTTAATCTGAGGTGTTTCCATGTGTGAAATTAAATGAAAATCACACGTGATAAGTCATTACATCTTATCATGTAGATGATAAGGGTTTGGAACGGTTACATGACAAGCCAGTTTTACCCGGAAGTGGCTGCATATGGGGCGTTTTGGGGAAGTTGTAGTTTTACAGAGGAGCCATGGCTTCAACACAAACAGCTTCAAATGAACTGTGATGCTGTGAGAGAAAAACAACAAACCATCGTCCTCCACCCACTTCCTGTCGTCTTCTCCACCCACTTCCTGTCGTCTTCTTTGTGGTTTCTGCCAGTAGTAACACCCAGTTGTTGATCATGTGACTCATGTGAGGTGATAAAAAATGTTTCCAGTGCACTTTAGTGAAATACATCTATTATGATTTTAAAAAAAAACACCAGGCACAAAAAGTTTTTATCGAAAACGAGTTTTTTCTAAATTGCCATGTTTCCATTAAGCAAATAAATTTTTTGTAATTTCAATTTGCATAATTTAATGGATAATGGAAACACATTCATCTCTCATTTCTGCCCCAACGTTTACTCCAGTCGTAGTAGAGTCGGACAGCGTGAAGACCGAATAAAGCTTTGAAGAGGCCTAGTCAAAACCTGGACTTAAATCTGATTAAGATTCGGATATTAAAATTAATTTAATGATCTCAAACATTAACATGTGACAGAAGAAAAAACTTGAAAGCATTTTAGACGTTTTGGATCCCAGGGGTGCACTTTCTTTTTCCCGTTCTAACTGACTCAGAGCATTAAGCAGCAGCTCCTCCATCGTTTGGACCGGTGTTACCAACACGCTCCAGTTTTAATGGACATCTCTCCATTCACTCCCCGTTTTAACCAGCAGCAGATTGCTGGAGTTTAAAGGAAAGCTCTGCTGAGTGGCACCTGCGCTCTTCCCTCCTGAAAGCCTCTTACAGTTTTGCCGGGTTGGTTTTAGCCTGAGCTGAGGTTCTCCGCTCCCCGCCGCCCGGCGCCAGAACCGTGATGGGGCCTGACAGCAGTTTGGCAGCAGACACCCTTTGCTGAGCAGTGATAACTTCATTTCAGGGGAAATTGACTGTATTGGAGTCACCAAAACCAAAAGTGATGCAAAGTTTTGCATGTTTACTTTTACAGTCATTACAGGAATATTCGAAGTTCTTGTCACATGGGCCAAAATCGTCGAATCAAAAGTTATCGCAGGTCAAAAAAGCAACATAAATTAAGCAAATAAAGTACCAGGATTAAAATTTTTAGAAATAGATCATTATTGAAGATCCAAAAGTTGAAGGGGATTTTTACAGCAGTTAAAATAAATAAAAGCAGTACATTTCTGGCAGAAATTTTAAGATTGATTTCAGAAATTTATCTAAGAAATTTTCAAATATTTGACTTTTAGAATTTTTTAAAAGTTAAACAGTTTTAACTTTTGAAGCTCAAAATTTTTCAATTAATTTTCTAGAAAATGTCTGAAGTTACTCTCAAAAGTTTGGTTTCTTCTCACAAAGTTTTGACTTTTCAAACTCAGAAATGTCCAAGTTTTTTCAAGAAAATGTCTTAGATTAATCTCAAAATTTCAGAGTTTTGAGATTTTTCAGAAATTTCAAAGTTAATATCTAGAAATCTTACGAAATTAGTCTCAAAATTTTTGATTTTCACATTTCTGACATTTGGAACTCAGAAATTTTTTTGCTTTATGTAGAAAATTTCCTAGATTAATCTCAAAATTAATTAGATTTTGCATGTTTGCTGTTTTTAAAGAAAAGCGTCTAGTTTTCAGTTCCTTTTGATTGAGCAAAGTTATTTTCAGTAATAAATTTTGAGGTTAGTCAACTTCAATAAAGTAAAAGTCTTTGCATTTTATTGGTTTATTGGTAATAATTTTACCCTTCTTAAAAGTTAAAGGTCTCCCTCTGCGTCTTGGGATTACATTTGGATCGTTTTTGAATTGCAGTTGAGGGCCGCACAAAAGCAGTGGAAGGGCTACAAATGGCCCCCGCGCCGCACTTTGGACACCGCTGGTTTATTACATTCACTGGATCAATGATCTCGACTTCAGGGTTCAAACTGAGGCCTTCATTTAATCCTCAGAGGCTTAGATTATGTTTAATTTACAACGTTATTCTGTCAGGTTTTTACTCTGAGAACAAGAAAAGGTTTTCTTTAAAATAAAAAAATGTAAAATCTTTCCGACAGCTGTGAAGGAGTAAAGAGGCCCGTTTGTCCCTTTCAGGCATCGCTTTGTAAGGGAAACGCTGGGCGACAATGTTTCAGCGTATTTACATCCTCAATCTAACGGATTCGCTCTTATCTCCTCAAAGCAAAGGGAGAGCCGGCTGTCAGAGTCGCGCGTTTACAGAAAGAAAACCGTTTGTTTCTGTTGTTTAGAGCTCCTGCAAATCGAATAATCACTTCCATTTGCTCCACTTCTCTGTTTTTCTATCATAGCATGAAAATAATTTGATTGGGAGAAAATAAACCTGTTGTGAATGCTCCAAACTAATTCTGAGATATGTGCTTCTCCATCGGTCTTTGATGCGTCATCATTGGGATTCGAGGTGTTTTTTTATTGTCATTTCAGCTTTTAAAGCCTCTTTGTTTTTGGATTAATTCCTGCTTGTTTAAAGTGAAAGTATTAACAGCTCCAAAGATGCAACAACCTCCATTTTAAGGTAAATAAATAATAATAAAAAGATTTTAATCAAAGCTTTAGCTAAGCTATTTATGGCGTTTCTTTACAATCTGAAAATCCGGTTTTTCTTTTTCTACTTACTGGTTTTAGAGAATTGCTGCTTTTTCATTCTAAGCAAACTTTAGTACTTTTATTAAATCAGTTTTTTTGCTGAACTTTTTCAGGTAAGAAACGGAGACGTTTAATATCGACTACAAGTCAGTTTTTACTGACTGTTTGAAGGAATATTTGTTCATTTTGCTAATTTCTTCACTTTTTATTCAACAAAGAACATCAATAAATATAAATAAAACTAAAACTGAACTCAGTTACTATGTAGGTGCAGGTTAGTGATAAAAATAAATCGCCTCTAAGTGATAGGTGTCCTACATGAGCCTGTTTCAAAATGTAAAGACTGTTTTATCACAATTTGTCATTACATTGGTCCCCAAACTATTCGTGGATCAGTAGTCACAGATTTTTCTGAAAATTAAGATGCAGTGCTACTTGATACGTGATTGGCTGGCGTTGGCAAACCAGCCAATCCAGTAGCTGCATTCCATTTTTCTTGTTGCTGATTGGCTGAATCCCTAAGAGCAGAGATATGACAGACTGTAGCTGTTAGGACTGTTAATACAGTGCAGTACTGCCTTAGCAGTTAGCGTTAGCGTTAGCTAAGGCAGTTTCCAATGTGTGTATTTATGTATAAATAATAAAACATGCTGTCACTCAGAGTACAAACATAGAATTAGACTGAATAGATCCGCCCTTATGGATTGGGAACGTCTTCACTGATTTTAATATCGGATCGATCCATTTCTAATTAAAACTAGAGATGAACCGATCCGATACTGACAGTGATGAACCGATCCGATACTGACAGTGATGAACCGATCCGATACTGACAGTGATGAACCGATCCGATACTGACAGCGATGAACCGATCCGATACTGACAGTGATGAACCGATCCGATAGTGACAGTGATGAACCGATCCGATACTGACAGCGATGAACCGATCCGATACTGACAGTGTTGCTGATCTATAAGGGCAGATCTATTCAGCCTAGTTCTAAGCATTATTATTTATTTTGCCTTATATTTTGAATCCCTAATTACACTTTCTGAACCGTTGGACTGAAGGTTTGTTGCAGTTTATTTTTACATGTTTGACCAAAATAGTCAAACTATAATTTTTGTGACTTTCACACTCTAAAAACACGAAATGTTACCAATTTTTTTTTTATCCATTTCCTAGTAAAAATATCTTAGTAAAGTTAAAATAAGACAAAACTAATAAGTAAGTTTTAAGCAAGATTTATAGGAGCCGGATATCAAAGTTCTGGTTCCACTTGGAGATTATTTCACTTATAATTTGGGAAAAATTTCTTTTTTTTAAATGAATAATCTGCCAATAAAACAATAACCTTTTCATCAGTATTAATGAATTATTCACTTAAAACCAGCTCCTACATCTTGTTGAAAAGTTACTTATAAGTTACTTTGTTTTATTTCAAGTGGACCAAGATATTTATACTAGAAACTGGACCAAAAATTCTTGGTAAGATTTTATGTTTTAGAGTTTATATTGGCTGTTTTACTCCTGATTTCACTGACTAAACAAATTAAAGTAGTTTTACATGTTTGACGAAGCTAATGAAGCTACTGAAATGTTCTGTACTGGTGCAGAGTTACCAAATAATTTTCTAATTAAGTAAATTTATGTTTGTGTTTAAGGAAGAGGATTTAAATCAATTCAGCTGTTTTTTTAATTGGATCGGACGATGCCAAGCTTCAGATATCGGTATCAGAAGTGGATCGGTGCGTCTCTAGTTGTAAAAGTTCAAAAGGTCTGAATACATTTGATATGCAACAAAATGCCACAAAAACCCAGTTTGGCCTTTTTACTGGGTTCTGAATGGACGGTTTTCAGCCAGATTAACCTGATTAGCCAAACCGTTTGAAAATTGCTCCCTTCCTAATAGGCTGCACAATAATTAGCCGTATGAATATGCATTAGCGGGAGCGGTTTCTGTGGCTGGGTGTGGAGCGTCCCTCATTATGTCTGAGCTCATGTTTCAATAGGCGGCTGAAAGGAAAAGCCCCGCTGTCCTTGAAATCTACCCTTTGGAAAGCCTCGCCTAAACGCAGCCGAACAAAGGTGCTGCTGCGTTTTGTCAGAGGAGACATGGTGGCTTAGTTAAAACAAAGAGCTGAACTAAGAGGGTTTCATGATATTTATGTTATTTAACACCTTTTTTTTCTCACCACCTTCTGTTTGTAATAAAAAAAATTAATGAGCGCTGCTTTTGTGGGAAGTGTTTTTTTATCAGATTGAGCGTCTCCGCCCCGCGTCAGCCTGCTTCCTCCAGGCTACAGCGCAGAGTTTAGGCTAACTCTCCTTTTATTTATCACTGAATGAACTTATATTGTATCTCAGTATGACTCACATTAAATGTTCGCCCATTAATTTTGAAATGGATTTTTGAAACGGGTGCTAAGCTTTTATCAAATGCCTGGGAATCTCATTTGGATTATTGTATTTCATTAATTACTTGATAGACAAAGCATACTTTTCAATGTAGATTTGTGTGCTGTTTAATTAATTAGCATGTTTTCTCTTTTAATTAAAGCATTTTTTTTTCAAATTAAAGCCCACAGCAAAACACATATATAATTTGTTTGTAATTAGGCCTTAATTGGTGGTAGTGGAAGCTTAGCACCCTCGGTTTCTTTTTTTATGATTGCCATTTTATTGCCAGTCACTCATTAATTAAACTGTTTTTTTTTTTTCTAATTAGCTTATAAAACTGTTGATGGCATATTATTCTAAGTGTGAGTTCAAAGCTGGCTAATAAGCCTCCCTCCTCAGAAGGGGAGAGATAATGAAACGGCACAAAGCAGGGAAACTTTTGGAGATTTTTTTGTTTTCTGTTCCCTGAAGATGACATGACATGGAATCAGATTAACAGAAAGGATGTGGAGTTATGCTCTCAGTCCCAGAGTGGCTCCTTTTTCTTTTTTTTGTCATGTAATTCTGTTTGTTAAAGTGAAGGCCAGATTACAAAAACCTTCCCCAAAGAGGAACGATAACCTTTTGTGGGAATACAGCAACATAGAGGTGACTGACTCAGGATCTGAAGTTGAAATTGCTGCGATTTTTAGCTGCAATTATGAAATTATCATTAAGTTTTCAGGAGAATCTGTTTCAGTTTATCTATTGCTGCAGAAACTATTTAGTTCAAATCAAAAGCAAGTTATTATTATTGAATTCTACTGGGTGATAAATTGTCCCAGAAGTTACCAATATTGCTGATCTGAGACCAATAATACAATGGTAATAATGTAAGGGCACATTCTCAAACTTTAAATTTAAATGAACATTTAACACTGGAACTGGAAAACATTTTAAAGATCCAAAATAAACAACAAATAAAATAAATTATGACGTCTCTGTAAACAAAATTGTCCTTCAAAAAAAGGCTTAGTTGAGACCAAACAAACTGAAAACTTTTATCATCCAGGTTTTGGTGTGAAGAGAAAGTCAATTATGCAAATACAAATGATTAATATTGTTTTTTATCATTCAATTAATTGATTTATTTCTTATTGTGAAAGGCTGATCTTTTTATTAGGTTCCAAATTAAAAAATAAAACAAAAGATATATAAAATTGAAAATGTATACTTCAACAAGAATAATAAAACCATCTACATAATAAAAATAAAATAATGATGATTCTGTAAAATGTAAGCATTAACACATGTGCTAACAACACGCTAGTTTAGCGCTAGCAGTAGAAATGACTCATGGAAAAAATCCTTCAGCTGTCAAAATCTGACGCCACTTTATTTTTGTTCACATTTCATGAAAAAGGAAGTTGCAGTCAGTGTCTTTTCCAGTGGTTTTTGGTGCAGCGCCCCCGCAGGCCAGGAGGGGAACAGGCTTTTCAAAGGGTTTGTGTGAAAGTGAACCGCAGCAGCTGAAAACGTAACAAATGTTGCAACGTTAGTCCCCAACCTCCACTGAATCTACTGGACTATCAGGTGTGAAAACACGGACAGATTTCCAACATCCCAACCTCACTTTGCAACCCGATCTGGGTGGTATTGATTGACCTCTTGGCCTTTTGACCCCCATCGTTGTTCCTGAAACACTGAAGCTTTCTCAGCTAAAGGCACTTTTTTCTTCTTCTCCTTCTTCCCTCCATTCATCCTCACTCCAAAGAAATCATCCTGAAATAGCACCCAGGCTGCCTAATCTGATATTCATTCCTCTCTTATATAGCCCTGCTTTCCCAAAGTTGACTAAGGCCACATTATTTAGGCATTAAGGTGGTGTGATAAAGGAATTAGGCTGGTCATTAATCGTTTACACGTCAAATGCAGCGGAGCAGCTCGGGGAGGTGATTTAGCGAGGCAAAGCCATATAGCCTCTGCTAATCCACCTCTCACACGTTTTAATTGGAAGAGGCTTCCTGGATAGGAAATTTATGAATGGGTTTAAGGCCATTTCTTCCTTAAAGCCATCATTTATTTCATATTGTTAATAGGAGCTTTAACACTTCATCCACACGGAGACGCATTTTTTCCTCCGGTTCAGCCATTGTCTTTGTGCGCTTTTAATTGCCGCATAATGACGCAATAAAGTGTTAGACTCTGTCTCTTCTACATTTAAGCAGAGGCATTTCTTTGTGGCTCCATGTTTGAGTCCTCACTTGGATCTCCATGACGACCCAAACAGAAAACAGTGTTGACTTAACCCTCCTAGTGGCCTTAAGCCGCCGCTGCAGCTCCGCCATTGTGCATTGTTTTTTTTTTTCTTCAAATCTTCTAAAGGTCAGATAATTAATCCTCTGAATAAATCTTTTTTTTTTTTAAGGAGAGGCCTCACAGGAGAGAAAGAGAAACGGCCGTGATGGACAATTAATTGTATGTTAATATGTGATGGAGTGGGAAGAATTGCCGTTTAGGAGCCACGTAAACAAAGAGCGCAGGAGGTTTCCTGTCTCTTCCTGCTTTGTACTTCCAGTGCGATTTCTCACCAGCCTCTGATGTGAAAGGATTTGGCACTAAGATGCACGCAGGAGGAGGAGGAGGAGGAAGAGTGGGGAGGATAAAAAAAAGGGAAAAAAATCCTGAAAAGTGGATCAAAAAAGTAAATGAAAAATAATGTCATATTACTGAAAATATGAGAGGCTAATTTGTGCCGACTTTTTGCTAATTTCGTTCTCGGCGCAGAAAGAGGAGCCGTCACCTGCTCGGCGCCGCGGCGCTGACAGTGCCAGTGATCCATGAAATAAGCTGCCGCTGGCTTTGTTCAGATAAGAATGAACAAATCTGCACAATGTACTGCTCCCCGAATCTCATTTTCATACTTGCATGCAGGCTAAAAGAAATAAGCTGTTTGCAGGCTTGATTAATCAGACATTTGAGGGCTTTTTTTTGTCTCTTTGATCTGCTCTGTCTCCTAGGTAACTTGGTTGACATTAACGTTGAGCCGCAGTAAAGACAATCAGGGAGTGTAGACTAAAACTGATAAAATTAAAGACCTTTAATGCTTTAAATATAGCAGAGGGTATGCTGGGAATTTGAAGGGAAGTGGGGGGTTTAGCTTTGCTGCAGGAATGTAGCAGGAGGCGTTTTCCAGACCTGCAGGAGAGCTGGTTAATGTGGGTAATCCTGTGTAAAAACGCTCCGCGCAAATCTGCAAATAAAACCGTTTAGCATCACTTCTGTTTGATTTGCAACCGAAATGAGCAAATATCCTCGCATTTTTCACTTTATTTTTATTTTTTTTCCAGTTAAAGTGAATAATTTTGAGAGTTTGTTTTGTTCTTTTAATGCTTCAACTGTCCTAAAATCTGTAAATCATTTAAAAAAGTTAGTTGTAAAAGTTGTAAAATATCAAAAAATATATATCAATACCGTTCTGACAGAATCATCTGATAACTGGTAAATTCATTCATGTCGTCACATTATAGGAAAAAAATAAACTTATTAAGAAATACTAAAAAATATAACAAACAAAAATGTTGAGAAGTAAAAATAAAAAAAATAAAAATGCAACATTATATTGATTATCACAGTTAATTGAAATATTATAAAAAAATGTTTTTGCAAAAAGGGGGGAACAACAAAAACCCAAAATGATTATAAAAATTTAAATAGGACAAAGAAAAATGCCAGTAAGCCGTCAAAGTAAAATTAAAAAAAGATTAAAAAACAAATATTACATTGAATATCACAATTAATTACAAAATTATGAGAAAAAAATCCCAAATGTTTATGGAAAAGAGTGAGAACAACAAATAAAAGAAAATTTAATTATAAAAAAAATAAAATACAAAAGAAAAATGTCAGTAAGACGTGAAAGTAAAAATAAAAAGGATGGAAAAACTAATATTACATTGAATATCTTAATAAATTGCATAATTATGGGAAATCTTACAGGAACACTATAAATTATAGTGACTCAAATTTTTATCTATATTTTTTATTAGTATTTTTTACATTTTTCTTAAAATTTCCATCTAAATATCTTCTATAAAATGTTATTTTTTTCCCCACATAAAGTGACAATATATCCGTTCATGTCAGCCAAACAGGAAGAGACGCCAGGCGACCAAATTTGGTCACAACATGTTGGTCAGTCTGGATTTCAGTCAAAATACCATTTTTTATGGTCATTTGTTTGTTTTTATGTGATCCAGTAATCCTTCAGTTGTAGTTGGAGTTTCTCGGCGTTTTTTTTCTAAATTAAGTCGATTTGACTCATTTAACCCCAACATTCCCCCATCAAGACGTTTTATCTGGAAATCTGCTGCATACAGTGGAGCCTTATGGAGGAGAAAAACACGATTCTGGGAGTTTAAAACGTATAAAATGGCAGAGAAGTGCAGAACTGTCACAGCCTGTGTGCTCCAGGTTATTCAGACGCGTTCAGAAATCTTCCAGTGACTGTATAGATGAATGCCTGCAGGGCCCAGCCGCAGCCCAGCACTTGCAGCCAGCCGAAGCCCTTATCTTAAATCCAAGCAAAGTACCATTAATCTTTTTGAAAGACCTTTATGGCTTTTAATGTATCCCAAATTAGAACATTTTACACCCTTGGTTCCTGAAATATGGTGATAAAAAGCCTTTAGAGTTTAATTTTTCCTGCCTGCTTGCTCTGACCTGCTTAATCCCAGCATGCATTAAGAGATATTTTAGTTTCAGTCTTTCTAATAAAGTTTATCCCACTTAATTATAATTGAAACATTTTTTTTCCAGCAGGTCTTTTTTTTCCACAGTGGTGGCACATTTCTTCATTACCTTAAGACTTGCTCTCCCCGCTGATTGTGCTCTGAATATTACAGAGAATTACCCGAAGGTTTGGTGAAATTGTTCCAAGTTGTTTATCAAAGTTCGCCTTTGCTCGAATAATAAACCTATCTCAGGAGTGAAAGCAGCGGCAGGATTTTTCCCCTTTGTTTCGGGGCTTCTGTGTGTCTGGGGTTACTGGGATTACTGCGCTTCACAATGCGCGCATGTCTTCCCTGGGATTTCAATGTTTGCCTCTTGCAGTCACGGTCATTCTCTTCATCTTCTGATTTCTGCTTCACTCCAAACACACAAAGTCGCAGACAAGAAAAAATAAAAAATGCCATTACAACTGGTGCAAAATTTGCAGAATGGTGGAGATTGTCTCTAATGATTGATTGTAGCTTTATTACATCATTTATTCTTGATTGATTGGGTTTGGAGTGGGATACGAGCTGCATCTGAAAGTATAAGAATGGCTCTTTTTGTTTTTGTATAACAATAGAGCTCACAAATACAAAAATCAATAAAAATTTTAGAATAGTCTCTGTTGACGAGTAAGATTATTATAGTTGACTAAAACTAACAAAATAAATGTAATTGAGAAAACATTTTAACTGAAATAAATAAAAATGATAACTGGGAAGAACTAAAACTAAATGGCCCTAATGGACCCACTGCAGGCTGAGATCTCGCCCCCTGCTGGAGGGCAAAAAAACTCCTAGCTGACGATGACTAGCATTGGATTTAGCTGTCTAGCTATCAACTTAATGCTTTAAATCTTAAATGTATACCTGATAAATGAAAGAAAAAGGGGTGCAGTACTTTGCTACTAATTGTCAACACTAGATAACAAGGTCAGGAAAAAGCTTTAATTAACAGTAGCGAGGGAGAGGGAAGTAGTTCAGCTACGCTAGCTTGACTTTGACAATCGTAACATGTAGATGTGCTGCAGAATTGAATGTGTTTCAGTTAAAAAATATAAATTTCGACCTAAACACCAACTCTGACAGATCATCAGCAGAGCAGGTGTTTAAATTAGCTAATCTAGCACCGCTGTGTTAGCTTAGCTAATAGCAGCGGTAGCTAATCTATCAGAGCGATCACTTTTAAAAAATCGCAAAATAAACATCAAGCCTGAAACCATAAAACTGTAACGGACTGAAAGTTGTGTTGTTTACGTGGGAAATGTTTGGGTGTTTTTCGGTGTTGAATCCTGAAACATAAAGTGGCGTCGTTGTTGGTTGCTATGGCAACGAATCTGTCTGTCGCGTAGCCGACACAGAGAGTGAGAAATACGTGGTTTGGAGTTATTCTTCAACAGTTGTTCTGCGTTATTTTTAGGGCTGTTGTAAACGAATATTTTAGTAATCGAGTAATCTATCGATTATTGTTACGATTAATCGAGTAATTGGCTACGAACGGCAACTAAAAGAATCGTGTTTTTGCTTTCCAGTGTTGTTTGCACGGATCTAAATAATAATATGCAAAGTGTTCGCATCGCGCGTTTATAAAACTGAAACATACTGAAATTCTAGATATATTATCTTTCATGTTCATGAATCAGTTTATTTATTAGCTTTTCAAACTGACGTGAAATTAATTTTTCCCCCATTCAAGCATTTCACATCAAGCAATATTCCATAATTTGATGTCAAATTACGATCACCAGCCTGCAAAATGCCAACAGCAAAAGTTAATGGAAAACACCGGAGTCAGTTGATTATTCGACATTAATTGAATAAAGGATTTGAAAATACTGTTGGGTATTCATAACCCAGTCAATGTACACATTTTTAATTCAAGGTTTGGAGAGTTCTTGATTTCTGTATAAAGTCCTTGAAAGTATTGATATTCAGTACAGTTTTATAATAAAATACAATCTAGTGTTTGATTAAAATCCTACATTTGGAAAATGTTATTTACAGTTAAAACCACAAATTTAACTACAATAAAATCCCAGATACATATTTTTTTTCTCTGTCTGAAGATAAATCTTTTATTTTTTGTTATAATCACCAAAAATTTTTCTATTTGTTAAATGCCAGAAATTTAAGCAAGAAAATTTTTCACATTTTTTCAGAACATTAAACTTTGTTATATTTTAGTTAATATTGTTCCTGCTCTAGATTGCAGAATGCTGTTATAAATTACTAAATTGAAGCTTCTCTTTTTTTATTTGTTTGTTTTGTTTTTAACTCCAAAGCGCGGTGCTGGAAAAGTTTGAAAACCTACCTTGAAAATACTTGAAAAGTGCTTGAATTTGACTTTGGGAAAAGTTTACAAAGCTGATTTAGTGACTCTCTGACTCTCCTCACATCGTCCAGTTGAGAGATAATTCTGTGTTTACGTTGCCATTAAAGGTTTTCTGGTGATTTCTGGGAGGCGTTTCACTGAAACAGACTAATTTCCGTTTCCTTCTGTCCGTCTGTAAATAGATGGCTGTGCAAATCGCTCAGGCTGCTGATTGCCGTGACTTTGTGCATCGCAAACAGGAAGAGGAAGAGTTGAGGGCAGCGAGGAAGAGGAAGAGGCAGATCGCCTGGGGGTAAGACGTTCGCCTCGTGTCTCTGTGTTTATGTCCGCCGCGACGCCCTTCCTGCTGGTGGCGCTCTGGGTGAAAACGGTGCGGCGGAGCCTCTTCTGTGTGGGTTTTTGACGCTTTTTGTTTTTGTTTTGCAGGTTTGAGGCAAAGCAGCGATGGGAAACCAAAAGCAATATGGGCTTCATGTGATGAAAACGGAGGGAGAGGAGTTAATTTGATTAAGAAAGTGTTTTTTTTTTTTTCTTTTCCTTCTTCTTGTATGTTTTGAAGGCATTGCAGCAGCTGAATGTGAGGGGGAAATGTCAGGCAGTCGGCTGAGAGAAAACCAATCCAGAGTGAAGCAGAGAGAGGAAAATAATGAAGAAGCATTCAAATTAATTCCCAAGGCGCCCACTGGTGTCTGCATTGTGTTATTTTTCATTACATTTCAGTGATTTCAGCCTTTTTTCCCTTCCCTCCCCTTCAAATTAAATCTGGTGTACATTACTGGATGATGCGTTTATTTATTGCTGTAAAGTGGGTTAATCATGAAGGCGCTTCTTTCTTCTGCGCAGGAAGAGAAAGGGGAGATTAGAGCGCTAATGCAATGTACAGGATAATGTGCGATCGGATTTGGGAGCAGAAAATGAAATTTGGCTGCTGTAAACAGTTTGGAGCGGTCGCAAACTGCAAGTTTGAAACAGAGACTCTGCTGCTGGCCCGAGCCCAGCTGGGAGACGAGCCTTTGTCTCTGCGCCCAAAACAAGAGGCACACGCGTTGTTTTTTTCCTGAAGCCTACACTTGCTGCTCTTTGTGCGCTGAGCTCCTCTGCAGCATCGCTTAAACATAAAAATCCAAATTCCAGTTTCTGCAGCTTTGATCTGCAGCGGAAACACGCTGAAAGCTTCATTCAGGAAGTCTTAAGTCCAAACTACAACAACGTATTAGAGACATTGGAGACAGAAAAAAATGGAGTACATTTTTGCCAAAAAAACTCAAAAATTTCCTTGAAAAAAAGCTTCAAATTTTCTAGAAAAAACCCACAACTTTTAGGTTACTCTTAGAATTTTTAGAGAAAAAAAACATTGAATTTTCTCCATTTCAAAAGTTGAAAGTTTTGAAACTTTCAACTTTTACAAAATGTTTGACTTTTGAAATAAAGAAAACTTCAAATTTTCTAAAAACGTTTCTGAAAAAAAAAGTGAGAATCTCAATATTTCTGTGCTTTTTTTTTTTTTAGCTAATTTTCTAGTTTAGGAGCTCTGAAAATTAATTGTTTTGTCTAGAAAATTTCTTAGATAATTTTATTTTTTTTGGCTATTTTGTTGCTTTTTTTTTACTTTTCAAAAGGCGAAATTTCAGATTTTTTTTATAGAAAATTTCTGAGATTTACCTCTAAATTTTTTAATTTTGTAAATCAAATATTTCCCCGTTCTATCTAGAAAATTTTTGGGATCTGAAAACCTTTTGAGAAAAATTCTGAAATTAATTAAAAGACATTTTTAGATAATTTTCCGCCTTGGGAGTGTCAAATATTCTTTGTTTTTTCTAGAAAATTTCTGAGAATTTTTTCTGATTATTTTCTTGCAAATATTTGACTTTTCAAGCTCTAAATTTCTGAGTTTTTCTAGAAAATTTCAGAGATCAATCTAAAAATTTCTGAGATTTTTGGCGGAAATTTAATAAAAAAATGTTTCTATCTCCTCTGTCCATAATATGCCATCATACCAAGCAGCAGCAGAAAAGGAAAAAATGCAAGAGATAATTACTTTATTTGTAATGATGGGCTTTTTTCCCTCAAAACAGAAGATTGCTTTGCTTCAAGGTAATGAGAATGAAATTAAATTGAGCCACGTTGTTTGCGTTGCTCATATTGAAGCTGTTTCTCCTCTGGTGAGATGAGAAACCTAAAGAAAAGTCCTGTTACGAACCGACCCGATCTCCTGAAACCGAGCCGCTTTGTGGGAAATTCTGCGTCACGTTTCTGTCTCTCTCTCTCTTGGTTGTTGAGAATTGCTGCTAATTAAACTGTTAATTATCTCAGTAATGAGAGGCGAGTTAAAACTGCGTTAGGCTCATCAAAGTGCGGCCTGGGATTTCCCCGCTTTGATGGCGGCTGTGAAAAATATCTAAACTCAGGATGAGAAACATCAGAGATGCTTCATTAAACGAACCGAATGGGGGAGGAAAGACGAGCGCCGATGTAAAATAAGTTTTATTTCCATAAACTTGGAATCAAAAACACTCCAGCGGATCTTTTGGGTTTTTCTTTCAACAACTGAAACCCTTCATCAAAGTATTTTCACAAACTATGGAGACAAATGATGATAAGATGCATTTTTTATGATAATTTTGGTCAAAGGTCAGTTTGGAGCAACTGACCTTTGACCTCTGATCAAACTGAAATATCTTTAAGCAGATGGTATCTACCAGTATTTACTAGAATCTAATGTCCGTTATGACTAGGCTCATACTGTGTACACACGAGAATAGCTTCAAAATAATACGAGAGTAAAGTTGTTGAGATTTTTTTTTAACATTTTGAAAAATGTTGAGAAAAAGTTTAAATAATAGGGGAATGAAGTCATAAAAATAACTAATAAAAATGAGCAAACACTCTGTAATTAAAGTTATATGATATTGACAAACAAAAAGTAACAAAACTAAACTATATGAAAAACCCAGAACTATTTCAACCCAGATTTTTGAGTGTAAACGTTTGGGGGCGTGGCCAGCAGCAACTCATTTGGATTTAAAGTGACAGAACCGTAAAACAACTCAAACTACACAGAACTGATCAGACTAACATCATCATTTCTGAATGACTTTGTGCTAAAAATGTAGCACCCATATTTTCTACATCCTGTCCCAACGTGTGAAAGGAAGTACAATAGTTCACCGTTGAGGTTTCGCTTCATGCTAGCCGTTTTCTTCCCGTTTTAACATTTTCTCAAAATGGAGTAAAACTCACCAGTCTTAGCTTCTTCTCTTATTGTGTCGTTTTGTTAAGCGAACCGACATTCATGAGAGCAACGTTGGGTTCGTCTGAGCGGAGTGTGAGGCGTTTCTCTGGGCGCTATCAGCAGCATCTGCGCTAATCCTCTGCTGGACGGCGATGGCGGCGAGCGATAGGCCGGATGTCTCCTCATCGCCAACATGTGTTCTCCTTTCAACTTCCACAACCGCCTAATGGGATTGTTACTGTTGTTTTTTTATAAACCTCCCCAAACACAACAAACACTTTTGCTAGAAGTGGTTCGACTTGTGCCCAAGGAATTTGTCGCAGGATTTCACAACAAATCGTTTGGGGTCAAAGGTTAAGACTGGCCTCCAGGAACGGACTGCAGCTCCTTCACATGACGGGAGAGAAAAGTGGATTTTCCAGCTTGAAAGCAGAATCATCTCTGCCCCTGGCTTTACGCTGCGTTCAAAGAGATTAATAACAAGATGCTATTGATACGCAGCTGAAGGCTTTAAACTCACTAATAAATGCTTCAGTACATTAAAAACATGCAACTCTGGGATTTATTGGAAAAACTGCATCAGCAGGTCATGGAGATGTAATAAAATAGACATGTTGATGTTACTGTCAATATAATAGCTCTGGGTTAAAGTTTAATTTTGCTTTGACTTTTTGTCTAATTTAGTTTTCATTTGTTTTTACTGGGGGTTTGCTAGTTATGGTTAAAGTAATTAGTTTTTTAAAGACATATTTTTAAAAATATATTTTTTAAAAATGTATTCATTTATTCTTGAGCAACCGGCTGACTGCTGTTTTCTCCCTTCTTTTGCCGTCGCCATTTTGCGGACCAAACGCCGCTGCGGTGTTTGTAGAACTCTGCTGGGGTTGCTAAGTAACGGGCGGCACTCTGCTGCCGTTGCTGGGTAACGGGCGGCACTCTGCTGGCGTTGCTGGGTAACGGGCGGCACTCTGCTGGCGTTGCTGGGTAACGGGCGGCACTCTGCTGGCGTTGCTAGGTAACAGGCTGTGCCTGCTGACTTGTGATTTACATACATGTGAACTTTTATCCATAAAATACCTACAAAAATTGTCAAGTAGTAAATGAACTGAACTTGTATGGCCCTTCACTCTGGAGACACATTCACCCACAAAACGCAGATCAGTTTGCAACTTGGGGAGAGACTAAAAAAATTTAATTACTGCACTGCAAAAACTAATTTTGGTCTAGTTTCTGGAGAAAATATCTTAATACATTAGAAAAAAGACAAAATAACTCTAAAACAACTTTGTAGCAAGATATAGGAGGTTCATTCATCCATCGATCCATTTTCTAACACCCTGGTCCCTCGTTGTCCCCAGTGGGGTCGGGAAATGTGCTGGTGTCTATTTCGTCTACAGAAGAAGAGGTTTGCAGAAATGTGTCGCTATTCATTTCGTTAAGTTTATTTGTGTTGAACATTTCAGCAATAAGGCGGTTCAAAGTGCTTTAAGGCATAAAAACGCTCTTCAGGTGACAGAAGGCCAACTTTGTAATCATCTTTATGTGACTCCAAAGGTTCCTGAAGCAGAAGTAAGTGGATTTTTAAAAGCTTTTAACAAGAATGTTAATAATTATGAAGAACACTGTAAGCTGACAACACTGTGAATATATGATTGAGGTTTTTCACCTTTTTCTAGACATCAAGACTATTGCTGAACAGTTTAAACGTAGGAAAACTGATGTGAAGAAAGAATGTTTTATGCTTTTTATTTGAAGATTATACTCAAAGCGTTGATTTGAAGAGGCTGAGGGGCAAAACGTACGTAGTTGAGAGGGTTTTTCAGCGAACAGATCCGTCTGTGAGGTGTTTTGTCATCAATTCTTGTCACGTCTCCAGTTGCTTTAATGTGTTTTCTTTATGTGTTCTGTTTGTCAACTCCAGGCCACTTTCTTCCCGCATATGAGACGATCTGCTGCGTATTATCGCCTCCTTGCTCCGCGAGTATCTCGCTGCGGGAGCGACAGGCAGAGTGGATGTTGACATATTCCTCGGCTGATTTAATGACCTGTTTAATTCTGGCACGTCTGCAGCCCCCTCAGATGTTTAGCAGTTTTAATTAGCCTAATCGTCGCTCTTGAAAAAGGCCACAGGGTTGTTTAATGGGTCATGTTTGTCAAGATGCACAGAATTATAACACAAAAGACATGCCATTTATTCAGCGCTACAGTCTTCCAGTCATTATGGGTGTCACAATTGATAATTAGAGGAAGAATTGATTCATCTGAAAGCTAAATTGAACCTCTGCGGTGTGAGGGAATTAGTTTGACAGTGTTTGGATGAGCGAATGCTCAGTGTTGTTTACAAGAGCAGAAAACCACCAGTAAACTCGTCGCTCCGTTTCGGGACGAGAGATTCACAGGGAATTAGGTCAGTTATAAATTAATAAAAACTTTTATAACGCACTACTTAATGTAGGTTTTCAAAACTGCTTGGAAAGCATCAATGTTATCACGCAGAATAACGCGAAAGAACAAAATAATTTAAATGAACTTTAAATTAATTTTGGCTTCCTTTGCTATCAGGGAATGAAAACATTCCCACACATAAATATGCTGAGCATGCACTCATTTCATATTCATTTTCATTCTACAAAGCACACATGGCCATTTTATCCGAATGAATTATTAACAGAGTTAATGAATATTTCAGTTTTCTTTATGGAGCCGTTTAACAGTCCCGGCAGAGGTAATGGCGCTTTAAGAGAACCTGAGGAGAACGGAGAGAAGCGGAAGAAACGTCGTTTAGTTGACCAATCATCAGGTTATGCAAAGACAAAACAATAACTTCATCAAACTTCATCTCTGCAAATTAGAGCAAAAACTCGCCGACTTTTCTGTCTGAAACGACAGACGGAGAATAATCTACAGCACAGGTGTCCAAAGTGTGGCTTGGGGGCCATTTCTGGCCCCTCAACTGCAATTCAAGATTGGTACAAATTTGGCCCTCAACTGAGAATTTAAATGACAAATTTAATAAAAAAATTCATAACAGGGTTTTCTTTTGATTTTAATTGTATGCTAAGTATAAAATTAAACTGACTCAATTCTTTCATCAAACTTGGTTAATAGAAAAAGTTTTTTTTTTTACTGGGAACAGATAAAAAAAAAATTCAGACCAAATAACCTGAAAAAAATGTTTCCAAAAAGTTAGAAAATTGCTTTTTAATAAAACAAAAATATAGCATATTTAATTTTTTGATGAACTGCAGAAGAGGAACAGGGCCAGTGGGAAAATGTAAGAATTATGACTTTTGATCTCATTTAATTAAATTCAGAATTAAATTCATAATTCTGAGGAAAAAAAGTCAGAATTTTGAGGCAAAAAATTTTAATTCTGAGAAGAAATTATTGTTCAACAAAAACCTAATAAATGTGTGAAAATTGTATCTTCTGTTGAGTATTTATTAGCCAATCACTGTAAACATAATAACAATACTTTGACCTTTTTGAGTTATGCTCCTAAAAATGAACCAAAATATGAAAAAACTAAACTCAACCTAAATAAGATTTAACTCAATAAAAACTAGAATTAGATAGACAAAAGTCCCACAACGGTCATAACCCTGCTGCCATGACCTTTAACCTTTTATCTATTCCTCTGGTTGGACTTTGGTGTCAACTCCTGTGAAAGTTGGAAAATGTCCCAAATGTTTTTCTCTCCTAAATAATTTCTCTTTATGTGAAACTGACTTCAGATCATTTGGAAACGACCTTATGACCTTTCCTATCCAAACTGACATATCAGTTTGGTAAATATCAGTTTGGATATTTACCAAACTGAAATCCAGTTTGGTATTTTCTTGATCTCACCTGACTGGAAGGTTGACGCCTAACCGAAATGTTTTCCGCTTGTGGACAGTTTGCTGTGCAGATTGTCTCTCGCGCTGATCGCTGGCGCTCCGTTCTTCGCTGCGTCTCACCGCTGCTGTTAGCGCTGCCATGTTGGAGGTTTTGTGTTTGTGAACGTTAATGTTTGTGAACGTTAATGTTTGTGAACGTTAACGTTGGTGAACGTTTAAGTTTGTGAACGTTGATGTTTGTGAACGTTAACGCTGCCATGTTGGAGGTTTTGTGTTTGTGAACGTTAATGTTTGTGAACGTTAACGTTGGTGAACGTTAACGCTGACATGTTGGAGGTTTTGTATTTGTGAACGTTAATGTTTGTGAACGTTAATGTTTGTGAACGTTAACGTTGGTGAACGTTAACACTGCCATGTTGGAGGTTTTGTGTTTGTGTGAACGTTAAGTTTGTGTGAACGTTAAGTTTGTGTGAACGTTAAGTTTGTGTGAACGTTAACGTTTGTGTGAACGTTAACGTTTGTGTGAACGTTAACGTTGGGGTGAACGTTAACGTTGGGGTGAACGTTAACGTTGGTGAACGTTAACGCTGCCATGTTGGAGGTTTTGTGTTTGTGAAGGTTTTGTGTTTGTGAAGGTTTTGTGTTTGTGAAGGTTTTGTGTTTGTGAAGGTTGACGTTGGTGAAGGTTGACGTTGGTGAAGGTTGACGTTGGTGAACGTTGACTCTGCCATGTTGGGAGGTTTTGTGTTTGTGAAGGTTTTGTGTTTGTGAAGGTTTTGTGTTTGTGAAGGTTTTGTGTTTGTGAAGGTTTTGTGTTTGTGAAGGTTGACGTTGGTGAAGGTTGACGTTGGTGAAGGTTGACGTTGGTGAACGTTGACTCTGCCATGTTGGGAGGTTTTGTGTTTGTGAAGGTTAATGTTTGTGAAGGTTAATGTTTGTGAAGGTTAATGTTTGTGAACGTTAATGTTTGTGAACGTTCACGCTGCCATGTTGGAGGTTTTGTCTGAAAGTTCAGGCAGGCCTGATGAGCGTGGAGCCAATTTGTGTCCAAACCCCAAGGAACTCCGAACTCTCCCAGCTAATTCCCACCATTCCAGCTCCTCCAGACTTCAGCTCCACACAAACAATAGTGACACTTTGTTAAAAAAAAAAATAGAAAGACTTTAACATCTCTGCCAAGCATAATTCATTCATTTAGCATTTGAATGACAATAGACCACTTAGCGGAGCTTAAATTATTTCCGTGCTCTATCTGCTACTTGACTGCCTTTGTGTTGTAACTGCGGACGATCATTAACGCCATGAGGTGATGTGGAGCGCCCTTATCTCCGGCCGGCTCGGCCCTCAGACTTAACTTTAGGCACGAACTGCACGGTCGCGGCAGAAACTTCTTTTTCTCTCCTGTTCTCGGATGAATCTGAGTCGTGTCTTGTAAGATTTAGGTGCAGCACTAAGGGAATTAAAGTTAAAGCCTACAGAAGTGTTCCATGTTATTGTTTACATCTGGAAATGTCACGCATGCGCACAAACCTGGAGCGGAAAAAAGGCGATTCTTACAGCCGCTCTCCCGCGGTACAACAATCCAGTTAACTAAATAAAACCTGGAGATGAAGCTATTACTGATTTAGTGCAGTGAGCTGCAGCAAAGGGGAAAATAACGCAGCAAAACTGTTGGAGAACAACTCAAAACCCATCGTATTCGTCTTTTTACCCCAAACACGTTGCCATAGCAACTGACAACAACGCCAAGACACGGAAACATTTCCCACACAAAGAACAGAACATTCAGTCATTTACAGGTTAATGTTTTCAGGCTTGATGTTTATTTTGTGATTATTAATATGTGATTGCTGCAGTAGATTAGCTACCGTTGCTATTAGCTAAGCTAGCACAGCGGTGGCTAATTCAAACACCTGCTCTGTTGATGATCTGTCAGAGTTGGTGTTTAGGTCGCCTTATTTTTTTTTTAACTGAACCGAAATACGACAAATTCTGCAGCACGTCTACATGTTAAGGTTGTCAAAGTCAAGCTAGCATAGCTAAACTACTCCTATTATTTTTTCTTAATTAAACTTTTTCCTTACCTTTTTTATCTTGTTATAGTGTTGACAATTAGTAGCGAAGCACTTTGTCCCTTTTTGTCTTATATATCAGACGTACATTTAAGATTTAGTCCGTTATGTTGACAATAGCTAAAAGTTAGCAGCTTTTTGCCCTCCAGCAGCAAGACCTTGCTAGCCTAAAGATGATGACTAGTTAGGCTAGCTATTTAAATACCAAACTAAATATTAAGATCTGAGCTAAATATTTAGTTTAGTTTAATATTTAGTTTGTCAAATACATGTTTAATTTGGAAAATTAATATTTATTTTGGAACTAAGTATTTAGATTACAAACTAAATGTTTAATTTGGAGCTAAATACTTTGTTTTTAAGCTAAATATTTAGTTTTGAACCTATATTTATAAATGTATGGACAACATGAAGAAAATATGATAATGAAAACTTAACACCCATTTATTTTCTCTTATAATAGGCTAAATAAAAACCCAAAATATTGATGCTAATTGTTTACTGTGTAACTTTACAAACAGAACCAAATACCAGTGAAATCTGCATGTTCAATAAGTCCAGTTTAAAACCATCAATCGTTCCAAAGTGTAAAGAAACTAAAGAATAAAAATATGTTTCCTTTGAGGAATAAAACATTTTCAGGTGATTAATAAAAGACCTACGCAGATTTACCTGAATCTGCTCCAGATCCGGCGCTGAGCGGCCTGTCGTTGCTCTCCGTTCAGTGATAACCACCATAATGAGATTTTGCCATTAAGGAAGAAAAGAATGAAAAAGAGCCCAGCCATCTGTACGGCTCACCATGGTAAAAGGGCTGAATGCTATCAAGGCAGAATTAAATCTTTGAATTAGACCCTCTTTGTGCCAGTGAAAACCTCACGACATATTAATTTAAAAGACCCTCAATTTAATCATACATTTTTCTCTAATGTCCGCTGCTTCTGTTGGGCCAAAAAAAAAAAAAGAAACAACTGTTTATGTAAATAAGAGCGTGGATGTTTACTTGATGGGAGAAAGCAAAGGCCCTGAGCAGAGAGCGGAGCTTAGCGCGGCCCTGCCAAAGGGACCGCTCACCATCAACCTCAGTCTTATTAAACTGATTACCAACTCCAGCTAATTAATCAGAGACGGCGCCCTTTCTTGTTATGCAGGGAGGGAGCGCTGCTCCCATCTGCTCCCCCTCTTCCTCCCTTTTGCTTTTTCCCGCTTTGATTGAAGTAGGGGAATTGGTAATTTTCATGCATCATCTGGGCCGGCAGGATGGGAGGACAAGTAGTAATTACGTTAAACAAACAAAACCAAGATTGCTTGAGAAGCTACCTCTTTATTTAAGCTGCAGGAATCAGAAAGCAGGTTGAGAGCAAAACGGTTTCAAAACCGCCTGTTTGGTTCGCAAACGTCACGAAGTTCAACATGGATGAAGGAAACCAGGGAAAGACTAAATATCCAGGATAACGATTCAGAAAATAATCGATTATAGACAGAATCGCAATTCCTAGTCCTGGGAATCCGTTCAAAATGCTCAAAAATCTATATGAAAATGCGTTTAAGTTGTAAATCTATTTAAGAAAACGCTAAGCTAACCTAACACTGGTAATTGAAGTTACAAAATTTTATTTACAAACCAGTTTTTGTTTAATATAAACTGATGCCGTATCGAACCTCTGCAGAGATGTTATATGTTATTGCTTACGTTTGGAAATTTTGAGCATGTGCACAACACTGGATGGCAAAACTCCGATTCTTGTTGACATGGTAGAACAACGACGTTAGCAAACCTGGAGATGGAGGTGTTATCAGTTTAGTGCAGTGCAAAGGGAAAAACAACGCAGAAAAACTCGACTGGCTTTTTTGTATTTTTTAACCAAAACAGCAAATTCTGCAGCTCATCTGCATGTTAAGATTGTCAAAGTCAAGCTAGCATAGCTGACCTACCTCCCTCTATTTATTTTCTAATTAAAACTTTATCCGGACCTCGTTATCTAGTTGTAGTGTTGACAATTAGTAGCAAAGCACTGCATCCCTTTTTCGTTTAAATCAGGCGTACAGTTAAGATTTAGCGCGTTATGTTGACAACTTGACAGCTAAAACCGATGCTAGTCGACGTCAGCGAGCAGCAGGGAGATGGGGGAATCTAACATGTGTGACGTCACGTTGCAACAACTAAAGACAACCAAAAATATTGTGAATTACCACAAGTATATAAATACAGTCAATGATGCATGAGGTTGAGGTTTGGACTGGAGTTTTTTTGGAGTTGTTTGTTTTTTTATGTTGTTTTTTTGCCTTAAAACTGTCAGATCTGGCAACCCTGACCCAAACCCTCCCACTTGTATCTGTTATGCCAAAATACGAAGGAGCCGCATCATGTTGCCGTCAGGAGAGGCTCAATCAGAGAAGACCTTTGTTCTGTTTGAGGACCGTCGCTGTTAAAACTGGCACATACTGGCTTTGTTTTGTTAGCTGGTAGTAAACACAGAGCCTCAAACAGACCTTAATTAGACATTCATTAAGTCTGTCCATGCATGTAGAGAGCCAAGGTGTTTAGTTCCTGCTCCGCACTAAGCCTTTCTCCCTGAGTGCTAACCGCGCCTCCAGTTAGCTTCTTCCTCAGTCTTTGCTACTCAACACATTTTACAGGATTGTCTGTTAGTTTTTTCCCCACTACTGCTTATTTTATTACATTTACTAACTGAGTAGAGCTGCATGAAGCTTGTAATTGTTCTCATCTTTGCTTCTGTCCACTAGGTTTGAGATGCTAAAGACGACATCACATCAAACTCACACTAGTTGTGTTTCTATTGACTATATAATTTCACAATTTACCATTTTACAGTAAATTGCTCAATGACGAAGAAGACAACAGGAAGTAGTTGGAGGAGGATGATTTTTAGAACTTATGTGTACAAACCTGTTTATGTGAGATTTTAATTGTGCGTCTTATTTAATAGAAACACTGCGATTGTGAAATTATGTTTTCTTCAACATTATCGGAATATTGACAACATTTTCACACATTTGTAATGGAAACGCAGCAACTGCCTGATGGGAAATCAGAACAAAACTTTTCAACAGATAAAAATAGAGCTCTTCTTCCTTCTCCCAGATCTAAATAGAAACATGAGTACATGAGGTTGATTGACAGCACTAAGACCCTCCTCCTGGTTCTGATTGGTTGTTTTCGGTGAAGACAATAGTATTTGAGGGAGAAGGTGGAGATCTATCTTTTCACAAATTATCTGTTTCATATTTTACTGTAACAACATGATGACAAATTTTATATGTAAATATTTTTTAGAAAAGTCACAAATTTCGGCTTTAAGAGGAGTTAAGTTTTTTTTGTTTTTTGTTACAGAATTTGAATCAGTTGATGCTAAAATTGTGTCACTTGAAAAGTTCAGGGGTTTTTTTTATCTTAAATTCAAATTGTATTATGTTGTTTTTTTTGGGGTTTTTTTACAGTTTTGGGTTAATTACTTGAGTGAGTTTTTCTTTCAGAAAATCACCTGATTTAGGTCTTCAGTTAATCGATTACTGAATTAGTTGGCAATTATTTCAGTGATCGATTAATCACGATTAATCGATTCAGTTGTATTTGGACGTTTCTGGAGGAAAAAGTGAAATATTTAATCCAGACTGGTGGATTTGGAGTTGTAGCTCAGCTTCCTGCTGTTCTGTCTGATTGTTGCGTCTTTTGTTTTAGCCTTTTTAATACAGACGTGTTTTTTTCCTCCCTCTCCAATCTCACCAGATGCCAAATATAACTGCTGCCCTATTGCTCCTAATTACTGCCTGATTAAAGAGTGAAATACTGGATTCTACCAGCATTTTTTTTCTTTCTTTCCAAGGAGTCAGAAATTAATCCCCTTTGGATCTCACAGAATCATTTAAGGATTCTCCTTGTTCTGTTTATCAAATAAACCAAGTAATTAGAGACTTTAGATAAGTCGGATGAATTGATGCCCGCCCAGTGTCTTCCCCAGCTAGTGTTGCTCTGCTAATGTGCCGCATTATACTTGTCCAATAACAATGCCCTTTGTGTTTGCGAGGCGGGTAATTACGCCGGGGAGCCTCCTTGACCTTGGTAAGCGCTTCTATCTCGCTGCTGGATCAGCGAACGGCGTTTCTTAACCTACAGAGATCCATCACAGGGGGTTTAGCCGCCTTCCCTTTGACTAACTCGCTGCTTTACTGGGAATGCATGACTGTGCAGCATGCAACAGTGCAGCTATGAAACGGCCTAATCCTCCGCTCACTTATTGCAGTTCCACTGCATTTTTATATTTTATGACTTTTTATGGCGACTCAAATGGGGAATTTTATCTCACTGCTTTATTTTTATGGCATTTTTTTTTTTTTTTTCAAAAAGAAATTCAAATCTTGGGAATTTAACAAAAACTAATTTTGCAGGTTGATAAATCATCCCAGATTTATCAACCTGGTTAAATCTGGGATGTTGTAACGATAAATGATAATATTGTTGTTTTGAGCAACATAATGGTAATGGATTCTCCAAAAATCAATAAATTTTAAGTTCTAATGAACATTTAGCATGTTAAATATACAAAATAAGTCTCATTTAAACAACAGAAGCAACATATAAAATAAATTATGAGATCTCTATAAACAAAAGAGACCAAAACACCAGAATAAAGACTTTTATCATCCAGTTCTGAGGAGAAACGATAAATTATTCAAATAGAGATTATTGATGTCTTTTTACTTGATCAATTATTATTATTACTTGGTATTATTGTTGTTTATTTTTTATTATTTAATTCACCATTTAGTGCATATAAAACATTACAGACAAACAAAAACACATAACCAAACCAAAACACATAACCAAACCAAAACACATAACATAACCAAAACACATAACCAAACCAAAACACACAACTAAACCAAAACATAACCAAAACACATAACTAAACCAAAACACAACCAAACCAAAACACATAACATAACCAAAACATAACCAAACCAAAACATAACCAAACCAAAACACAACTAAACCAAAACACATAACCAAACCAAAACACATAACCAAACCAAAACACATAACATAACCAAAACACATAACCAAACCAAAACACACAAATAAATCAAAACACATAACCAAACCAAAACACAACCAAACCAAAACACATAACATAACCAAAACACATAACCAAACCAAAACACACAAATAAATCAAAACACATAACCAAACCAAAACACATAACCAAACCAAAACACATAACCAAACCAAAACACACAAATAAATCAAAACACATAACCAAACCAAAACACATAACATAACCAAAACACATAACCAAACCAAAACACACAAATAAATCAAAA
>CAEFZX010021830.1:0-13964 GCA_903066825.1 Alfaro cultratus
CCTTTCAATCCCATGTGAAATAAGCTTTATTTTCATCTTGACAAAATCACACATATCTGTCTTAAATTATTAAAGAAGGTGCAGAGGCTTGACAAGTAATTATAAAAATGAGGGGCATTTGTAACCTTAGTGCTAATGTCTTGATGGTAGCATAAATTGACTAAAATGGATGTTTAAAATTGCATGTGTTCCTAGAGGGAGGAGTGGTCAAAAGGAATTATGTGTTCATGTGGTGGTACACTTGTACTATGAAGAAACTAACAGCCCTCTCTTATCTATTTGGGCCTAACATCTGTGTAATAGATTGTGATTGTTCAAAGGTTACAACAGCTACATTTTAATTCCAAAGCATAGAATGAGAAGAAATCTATAATTCTTTATCTCAGTGAGACATTGTAATTAGCTAATGCATCTTTTGTAGTCACCAGGGAAGGCAAAATTATTCAACGTTCATTTAAAGAAGGCTTATGGTAATGTGACACCCACTTTCTGATAAGAGAAAACTCCAAAGTGGTTATTTAAAATATATTTAGTCTCTCTTATTATAATGTGGTCGTATCAGTGACTACCAAAGTTACAAAAAGTTTTATTTTTAAAATGAAAAACATTTTAATCACATTTTTCCTGTATTTTAAAGTTGTATTAATGAAGGCACAGAGATTCATAGATTGATCAGATATATTTTCTCTGGCTGCACAGATCTTAGAGCAAGGCTTCATGGCCTCTACAACACCTGTTGTTGCACACTGCAGGTCAGCTGTATGAAAGACTGAAATATACTTTTCCCTTGCTTGCAAGAAAGATAATTGAAAATAGTTATGTTTAATAAAAAAAGTAAAGGAATGAAAACAGGGCCATCTGTGACTTTTATTATGATGACAGTCTTAAAAAAGGTTGACTTGCTGTGAGTCGGTAATTAGCAGATCAACCTAAATTAATATTATTTGCAATAATCAAAATAACATTAGGCTGGTATTTATGCTATATATTTTTACTCTAAATCTGTGTAACAAAACAACATCCAGATATCATGGATAATATTCAAACTGTAACAATTAGTGTTTTAATGTTTTTTTTGTTGTTGTTCAATAAGAGATAATGCATTCCTATAGTTTTAAAGTTGCTATGAATGCCGTGCAGTCTTGACTTTTGTTTGGTTTTGTAACGTGCCTGTTTTGAATTATATATTTATTGTAACATAAACATTATATTAACTCAAAACAACCAAACAATTAATTCAATCTTTTACAGGACATATTATACACCTGAAAGTTGTTATCTTACCTTAGATATAATCATCTAAGGTTAATATTTGATTTTAACCAAATTTGGCTGAAAATTTATAATAAATCAGAATCTAAAGTAATTGTCCCCAGAAGAAAGATCAATCAGGGTGGAGTGCAAACACTCCCTGCTTCACAAGTCTGATTGTGGATTGTCCATGCTCCCATGTGAACTAACTCCATCAACTTATGCAAGAAAATTTAAGTGCAACAGAAAGCCTGCCAAATCTTGGTTTGCCTACCACCTCCTGGGAAGTGGCATCTTGGTGGGGAGCATATTCACAATAGTCTCCAGACAGTAGTAAGTATTGCAACTAAGCCAAACAGTTTTAAAAATGGAAGCAAAACAGTCAATAGTGCTAATCTCAAATATCACAATTTATCAGCTATCTCAAAGTTACAAACTCTTGAAGGCTTCCTAAATTGGCACATTCCCAAGTTATTTTCTCTCATTCATGCACTTCTTCAGACTTATTTAAGTTTCCTGATGATTTTCCAAAGACGAGTTCAGAGACTCACTCAGGCACAGATCTACAAAATCCTGGGTCCACTATGATTCTGTCTTGTCAGTTGCATATCTTCAGAGAGGGGGTATTTTTTAAAATAAGTATTTCTCCTTTTGGCTCTGGCCATTGATATGTGGAAGTTGCCTGTTATACTAAACCCCACTCTCAAAACTAGAGCTGTTAAAAGCTGCTTTCACAATGTTTCTTATTTTGCCAAGTACACTTACCTCCCACTTTACCAGGTGCAATTTGCTAGAACCGGGATGAAATCTTTTTGCCTGTAGGACTGTCTCAAATCTTTGAGGCAAATTGATACAGTTATTTTTTTTTATTATTTTACGGTTCAGACTCTGAACCATGAGAGATGGTTGTGTGTGAAAATCCTAGTAGATCAACAGTTTTTGAAATTCTCAGGCAAGCCTGTCTGGGATCAAAAGCCATGATGTGTTTAAAGCCACATAAATCCCATTTCTTCCTCGTTCTGATCTGTGGCTTGAACTTCAGCAAGTTGCTTACACAACATTTAGAAGCATTGATTTGTTACCCATTTGCTTTATACAAGCTGTTAAATAGGTGCACCTTTAAAAATGGTCACTGTGTGTTTTCATTTATTTAAATACACTTTCTGTAAGGGCACACATACTAAGATATAATGCCCTACTGTTGTCACAAATAGGAAAGATGTGTGATGTGTTGTGCATCAATAGGTTGGTTTGACTATGAATAACTGCTAGAACTTGAAAAGTGCTTTATCTATAAGAAATCATGTTTTTTTTTAAGAGGACCTGGAGATGAAAGCCAACAAGAACAAGAGTTGCTAGATGTTCAACCAAACTAACTTTGTTGTAATATTGGTTACTTCATGTATTCTGCATACAAAAAAGAGGAAAAGTTCATCACTATAAATGGAGCATGTGCATACATTACCTTACGTTGTGTTGAATATTTAATCATTGTTGTAAAATTTGCTTATCACTTGTGTAATTTCTCCTTTTTGACATGTTCAGAAAGTAAGTGGCAGTCTGGTTTAGCTAGAATCCCTTTGTATTATACTGTTTGTGTTAAGTTGTGTTTGAGTGATATTTATTGAAAGCAGTTCCACAGAAACAATATTACTATAAAAACCAATGCAGATGGCCAATAACATGGTGGAAATTATATTCTTTTGCTCTCCCCGTTGCCTTCTGCTTCTCAACATCGGATCCATCCTTGACTGCTTAAGGGCGCAGCATGGTTAGACTGAAGTCCAATCTTTGCTGCGCAGCTACATAGTTTTAGAACGTTCGTTTTTGCACAGATGCTTCAGTCCAGAGGAGGAGGAAATAATAGACGGACTGGAAAATCTCATTTTATTTTTCATCTTATCAAAAAAAAGAGCAGAAGACGTGTGTGAGCCATTCTCCTGCTGAATCGGATCAGAATTGAATTCAATATTTACTACCTCACGGCATTGAACAATTACTCCTCTAAATCCATCCTACCTTGCACAAAGCACGATGTTGTTTTTTTTTCACAGACTGTCTCATCTATACCCTCTGCACCTGGTGACATTTTTAACAAATTTGTAAAATTAAATTGTTTATAAAAGTTACAAACTGCAGTATTGTCACCAAGCATGCAATTAAGACGTCCAGTGTTTGTTTTTTTTTATCAGATCCTTGCTCTAATCTTGTGCTTGTGTTAGTGCTTCACAGTCATGCTCAGTTGATTAGTTTTTTTTCTGCGTTTTGCTAGTCGTTCTTGGATTTTCTGCTTCAGCAGCATCTCACTTTATATTAATAAACATTTATACTTACAATACCTACTTGTCTGCCCGCATGGCTGCTTTGGATCCTCCTTCGCCCACAAATCCATGACTTTACCTTGGTTTTCTAGCTCATTCATAAGCGAATCTTATCTTTTATTATGGATTTATTATGGTTGAGAGAAGCACAATTTACATAAGACTATTGAACAATGAATCTGAGACAACTGCATGCAAATGTGACAAGTACTTGAACCCTTTTAAAAATCACCATTGTGTGTTATGTAAGAAGAATCAATTTTGAGGATATTAATTTTATAAGGAGCTTTATGAAGTGACTTCTTATACAAGATCCTATGCTTTTTCATCCTCCCTTATCATGTCTGTTATGCCACTCTTCTGAAGTGGAGGCCTCATCTCTGATGTCAAGACTAAAACCTTAAAAAGATGATTAATTTGTGACAATAATAAAATACTCAATTTGTTCTCTTAAGTATGTTTTCTTGTAATCTTAGCAGCTACGAAACATAGTATGGTTATCCAAAAGTAAAAGACCTCAGGACTAAAAATGGAGTTTCCTAACTAACTTGAGCTGAAAAACTTTTCCTGACACCTCCTGCTCCAATGCAGAATTTCTTTAAACCCCCTACAGTAAGTTGAGCTTTTTAGTCACTCAAGTCACATCCACAACAAGCTGTGAAGATGTCCTGAATGTAGAGCACAGGCAAAAAAGTAAAGTCAAACTACATCTGTGACAACTTTAAAAATAATTTCAAACAAATGTGATATTGAAGCTGTTTAAATGTATTCCAACTTAGCAATATGAAATATAGTTAAAGAAAGATTAAGTAGAGCAAAAAAGTGAAAGGAGTAAGAATAATGGAAGCTAGAATGAAATAGCAAAAGTTATCCAAATTAAGCATTTTGATTAGACACTTCATATTTTGACTCAAACATCTATACAGCTTCAAATCGTTAGCAGTCAAAATGCAAACACAGCAGGAGGGATTGCAGTGCTCGTCAACAGACGGTGTGATGTTGGACATGCTACTTCCAATAACTGTTTCTATCCTTCATTTCCTCAAATAAAATAAATAAATACAAAACACTGTAAAATATGTTTTATTTTGGTTGCTGTAATGGTGTCATTGTCTCCGTTTTGCCAGGCTAAATACAGGACATCCCACCACATACGTGGTCATCCCAGGATAGTTTGAGCCCTGCTTGTCTGACTGCTGCAGATTCAACTTCTCTGCAATCATGTTGGCACTAGAGGTACACAGGTTCTCTGAAGCATTGATTCTAAAATCCTTGTAAAAGGGTTAAAACTGAAATCACAAGCAGTAAAATTAAAAGCAGAATAAATAATAGAAATAAATAAATATATAAAATTTAAACATTTCTAAACTACTAATGCAATCCAAAACATAATATGTTATATCAGAGATAAAAATAAGTAGAGGAAATAACTATTTAAAATCAACATGAAACCAAACTAAAAATAGAGTAACATTTAATTGTCCAATTGAAGCTTTCTTGACCTTTGGATCAACATGAAAAATAAAGTATAAATAAATTTTTTGTCTTTCTTTTCAAAAAAGATGCTTTTCTTAACATATAATTTTATGATTTAATTATACTAAATTTTTTTTTTTACTTTTTTTTTAAGTAGCAGTTTAACATTATTCTCCTGCAGTTAGATTTGTTCAAGGCTTGTTACACATTTTTCCCAATGTTCTATCATTCTGATGGGTACATATTTTTATTGAGTTTATTTTTACTCAAGAGCAAAGACACAACAGAAGGTTTTATATCTTTACGTATTTAAATTTGTACAACTTGTTACAGATTCAATACAAATTAAGGTAAAATTAGATATTTTCAAGGTCACAGATTAGCAATGCAGTTCCAGAGAAGTATCCGACCACCGCTGCATATTAAAGTCGATGGCACTGCTAAAGATAACATGTCCTCTAGCCTCCTTCAGCTAAATCCCTGCATCAATGTTTCATACATCTGGTTATTAGGAAGGGATCCAGGTCAGAGCCTTGTTAGATCTCAATCTCATTCAATTTACACAGGATGACGGCTTAAAATGATACAATCAACAACCTCCTGGCTCCATGGCATGGATCGCTAATTAATTAACTTACCTCAGGCCTGACAAAGGAGAGCTTATGTGTCACCATTGTTTCGTCAACGTTTAATAAATGACTCTGGAGAAACAACAATATGCAGCAGAGTATGGCTACACAAACAGGAAGAGCTGCTTCACTGACCACGGTAGAGTTTATCCAGAGCTTTTTGAAAATGTTATCTGCAAAGTGATAGCGTTTCCATACAAAAGGCTGGTGCTACGATGTGGGGCCAAAGATTCGTATTAAAACTAAGACAGGAAGGAGGTGCAGAGTCATAAATTGCTGTTGTCATTGCCGTAGAGACCATTTTCCTCTCGTTGGACCTTGCTCCCAGTAAAAAGGGCCACACTTATTTCATTGCACTCAATTCCATTCATTTAGACGGTCCCTGGCGAACCTCCTTGGAACATGTACCTTTTTTTAGTTTAACAATCAAGCCCTGTGCTTGGGGAGAGCCACCGCTGTGGAGGGCTTGAACCAGGAAATCAGCTTACACTCGTAATTAGTTTGCCCATTTTGCTTCTGACAGCTAAACTCCTTTCATCAAAATACCACACAGTGTGACGCTTTTCTTTGCCAGCCGCAGCAGACAAGCCTTGGTGACTAGTGATTGCTATCCCATCCCAGGAAACAAGTCCTCATTCCAGTATCATCCTAACTATTTTTGTCATCCATTTAGCAAGGGGTGAAATTCCATCTCCTGTGCGCATTCCCCACCAAAGAAACAAACCTCTTTGGGCAAATATGTCAAAACTGCTGATTATCTGTGTGCTCTGTCTGCAAGCCAAGGCCAATATTGTGAGTAATAAGAGGAAAAGAAGGTCTTTGAGCAATGTCAGCTTGTTTTCACAGGTATTCTTAGTGTTTTTTCCCCCTGAAAGACTCATTAAATTTATGCAAATGACATTGTCACCCCTGAAACATGCAAATGCAGTTCTTGTATTGCACTACAAGTTGACAGCATGCTACAAAGTGAAATTCCCTGTCCTGGCAGTACAAGTAGTAGCTGAGACATTTTTGAGTTCTTGCAAATGAACATTCTTTTTCGACTTGATTCCTTAATCTGTCTTATGGAAAACAACTATTGTTTTTGTTGTATCCTGAGAGGAAAAGAAAAATGTTGAGTGGCTTAGGTAAATGCAGAGCACAAGTGCTTTGTAAAGAGCCTATATGCATATATGTCCAAACAATTATGTACAAGTATATACAAAATTGAAATGTCCTGTGAGCAAACCACTCAGGAAGAAATGAAGTTTTTGTCCGCGATTTGAATGAAATGTGCATACGACCAAATAATACATGTAAAAGATCTTGTGCAGATGTTGGTTTAAGCTGGAAGGAGTCAATTATCCACAGTGACACAAGTCCAGTACACACATATGCTGAGAGGTCATTCAACAAAGAAAAAGCCAAAGCTCCAAAAGCAACATGAAAAAGCTGGATAACAGATTGCAAATGCACAGAGGGATAGTAAATTAAATTTCTGAACAAATGCCTGGTGGTCTGATTAAATTAAAATTGAACAGTGTGAGGGTAAAAAAAATAAAAAATAAAAAATTGAAAGCTTTGAGACCACTATCCTGGGGGTGGCAACATCAGATTACTACAGCAGGGACCTCACAAAAATAGATTCCATCGTTGTGAAAGAACATTATGGTTTTTGGAACAAAATATCTGCTCACTCTACATCACAATGCCTCACATGTATACATCATCACATAGCAGTTAGCAAGGGATTAGCCACACATAAGGAGGGAAATTGGTAAGAAAAACCTATTTCTCGTCCAACTCTTAAACCTTTATACTGAAAATAACACAGTTCTCACTGGTAAGCAAAATATCTCCACATTAAAACAATATGTTATGAGTTTTCTTTCGGTGAAAATCATTTGGGGAGGAGAATATGTAAATAAGTTACACCATGTTTTGATAAGGTGTCTTGTACTGCTTAAGACGAACAGAAAAAAATCTACAAACTTGGCGCTTGACTTTGGCAGCTGCTGGAAGGAGGAGCTGTAGGGAACAGTGAGCAATGAAGGGGAAATAATTTCCCTTCGAAAGTTAATTTATTTAGAATCGCAGAAGAAAAGGTTATAAGATTTTTTTTTTCTCATCAAGGGCACATTGCTTTTAATTTTTGAGTATAATTCTTCATTACCTGGGAAACATATCTTTAATTATAGATCTAAGAATAAGCCTTATTACTAAAATATATAACAGGTAATATTTATTGGTCAAGACTTGTCTGCAAGGGATTTTAAGATTGCATTAAGCAAGTATATCCGTTGTGCAACTGTAAAAAGACGCAGTTAAGTCTTGATGCATTGGTTTTCTTGTTCTTGCATTGATTACAGTTGATCTGTTTAATAATGCCATTTTTAGAGAGAATTTTCATCCAATAGTTTGATTTTGCAGGTAATTCCTCTTGCTGAAACATATTCTTTGTCAGAAAGGAAAGGTGATATCCCCCTCACTCCATAATCATTAACCTTATTACCTCAGTAAATTACATGCTGTGAATGTGGAGCTCAGCCCAGCTTTACCTACTCTATTTGTGCACTTGTCGCAGGGGAAGAGCTATAAAAAAAGCAGTGGGCAACTATTTCTAACAGCTTTGTATCAACTCTGCTCTTTTAAAGGTGATAACGGATACCATTGCCATCTTTGAAGATATCAATTGTCACGGTGTTACTAAGAGAGTGGCTTTAAAAACCTGTGCCATGTTTATTTTTAATTACCTCCTCCATGGCTCTGAGTCAAAGGGCAAACTGCTAGGCACAGCTAAGCTACTTCCCTGTTACAACAGTTTACTCTCAGCCGTGATAGTGGTACCTGTTTTCAGTACACTGGATGTTCCATATGCTGTAAAGCAACGAGTCATAAACAATCTTTGAAAACAAATGCTATGCCTTTAACTTTCAGTGTAAAGGGAAACCATTTTGCTGCTCACTGGTAAGATACACAATGTGTTCTGGTCACATCTGCAGTCTGACAGTTCTATTAAATCTCACACTAATCCTTTGTTGTTGTTAATTGTCAAGTTTTATACAAGTACACTAGTAGATAAGGCAGTTGTGAACGGTTTATTTTAGGCTTTAAACTAGAGCTTATTCTATTTACTACAGATTTCTTAATAAGTCTTTAATTTAACACCAAATAGGAACCTTGACTCAGATCCAAAATTTTGTGTCATTTTACATATTACCTTTCTGGGCTTAGACTCTAGACAATCCCGAGGGCATCCAATCTCCATGTTCAGTCACTACAAATGAACAATATACAACTTGGAGAAAATAATATAAATTATTTTCTTCAAGTGTTTGTGCTAGACCCTTACGTAGTGGTACCCAGATTGCTTAGATTGTTTTGTTTGTTTGTTTGTTTTTTGCTATAATTTGCTGTAACTTGTTTAATGAAAAGTCCTGGGGATTTCTTTCATGGAGTCTCTAATTCATATTGCTGTCCAACAGTAAAGGGAATATCAGAATATATATTACTGAATCCATGCTGTTAATGCAGATAGTGTATGATGCTGCAGCATTTGAAGCAGTTGGTTCAAATGCTGCAGCCACCAGCATGAGATTTATCAAAGAACCTGATTGTGAAAAATGAGAATTGTAGTCTTTATCTGTTAGAAACAGAACAGCCCAGAGAAGTCAAATTAGTGACAAAACCCATTTACAAATGACAGCAATTTATGATAAAACTAATTTAGGTGTATATTCTTTATTATGGCTTGCTGGACAGTACATCAGCAGAGCAATTTTATTCTTTGCGTACATGGCTATGTAGTCGTAGAAACATCTTTCAAATACATTTAATCTTACACTGACCTGTTTATTTATGGTGTTGCAAATCCCACAAAAAGGAAATTAGACAAAAATCAGTGCTTTTTCAGTTTTTGACACTCATGCTGTTTTTTTTTCTTGTTTGTTTTTTAGCAAAGAAAAATAACAAGGATATGTGTAAGTAATATTTTATGTTACATTGATCAACATCTCAGAACTGTAGTATTTTCTTGGTTATAATTACGACAAGACACAAAGGTGAATTTCTTTAAGGCCCTTTTCAAAATGGGAGGTAGATTTAAATGTCTTGTGTTGGTTTACTATTTTCCTGAACTTGCACACATTTACAATCAAAGCAACAATTATAAAGCTTAAAACAAGTGACAGTGTGACACTGTGAGAACCCAAGTTTGTACATTCAGGAGGAAAGTAAAAATAAATCTCCAAAGTTCACCTCTGGAGAGCAAAGATGGACATCTTTCAGTTTGATCTATTTTTTTTTTTTATATTACAGGGACTATGCATATTCATAGGATTTCTGTAAATAAGAAGGCGGATTTTTCACCTGCAGTTCCTAGACAGATGGTAAAAGACATGAATAAAAGTAAAAATGTGTAATTATATGAACACAATAACAAATACAATACACTTAATAGAATAGACTATGAAGCTGAAATGCACATTACTACCCTGACCTTACAGTTATTAACGTTTGTTGTTATATCCTTGTTGACTTATTGCTTTACGCCTGACATATAAATGTGTCATTTCAATATGTTTCAGTAAACATTGAACCAGTCCGGCTGTCGGCCAGCAGGAAACTTGCTTCCCTGGTCCTCTATGTATTTGACCCCGACATCCTAAAACCGGAAGTCCATGGACATCTTTGAGTCACAAAATCGCCATAACACAATGCTTTTTAAGGTTCTTGTGCACATATTTACTGGGGGTTGTCAGTAAGTGAAGAAGACACTACTCCCTGACAGAATATATCAGTGATTAATCATAACTTTGTTTAAACTTCCTGACAGCTGTCACTGCAGTCTTTAACTAATTGGCCTTGGCTGTTTGTCCTTTCATTTATCAGCCTGAAGTGTTTACATGTTTTTATTTTTTTTATTAGTATTTTTTGTACCTCCCATGATTCCAAACTTGCCTCCAGTGTTGGCCACACATAATGTATTTACAACAATAATGTTGATGCCTCCAGTGGAGTTCCACTGTGGAATGGGCTCAGAACCCAGTGAGACCATCTGCATCTTACCAGATCTGCTGGATGCAGTGGAGCCCCTGCAGCTCCAGGCCTTGGTTCTGGCTTGAGTGGATATTAAACAGCCTTCCCCAGCTGAGTTTTTTTAAAATAGGATTGGAAACTCTTAGTGACTCCTCTAGGGACATGGTTCAATAAGCTTTAACTTCCTGCCCACAGTTTTGTTGCAATATATATTTTTAAACACTAATGAAATTACATATAAGGCATGTTAACTTCAAAACAAAATTAGCCATCAGCACACAGTGTGGATTATTTGACATAAGAAAACCTACTGCTGCGCTGACCTGATCTGAGTTTTATCCAACCTATCAGGTCATTTTCAGTACACTTCTTGCAGTGAAGTCACAAGAATCGTTAGTCTCCTAGGTGTAATCTCTAAACCCAGCACATGTTGGTATAATTATTTGCTCTAGTTTCTTTTGAAACCAGGAATAAATGACCAAGATTGTCAAGGTCAGATTTTATATAGGCTTCTGTGGTAAATGATCTTCAGTGTTTCATCCATCACAGCGGGTAATAGCTGATGAATGGCTGTAGGCTGCAGTATTTAACAAAAAGTCTATGAAATAAAATATTTTGCCAGATTTATCGGTGATGTATTCAACGCAAGAAATGTTCTCTTTGTTGGCTTGACTTTTAAACACTTTCATGAACAGTTATTAGGTGATATCATTCCTTCAAAGCAACAAAGCTTGATATTCAGGGCTCTGTACAGCATTTTTAAAATATCCATAATGATTTATTCGTCCTCAATGCAATTTGTGACTAATCTGATATTATGATTTGGATCTGCAGGACCAATTTGTGCCCCAGCTTTAACCACCTGTATTGTATTGTGGCGCTGTTTCAATATTTACAAATAATATTCTTTCTTCAAGACAGTAGAAGATCTTAGTTGGTAAATGTGTTGCATATGCAATAATTCTGTTGGTATTACATATTGAGCAAAGAATCAATAAGTATATAAGGCATTACATTTTCAAAACTTATTTTATATTAAACACAACTCCTCCTGTTTGTATTATGTTATTGAAACTTTTTCCTTGTAATTCAAATAAATGCTATTGGTTTCCAAGTAAAAACATTATCATTCTAACTTTTGCAATAAGATATCAATTTCACACATTTCCACTGTGTTTTTGGTAATAAAACAGGTTAGGTAGGTGCCTCTGACTGCATAAAACATAATCTTGAGGGTATATGTAAGCCACCAATATGTGAGGTGCTGAGGTCATTTCAAGTGATGAAAGACTGAGTTTCCAGCCATTTCAACTCAATTTATACCACAGGGTTTTCACAAATCCCTTTTTGCATACGATGACATTTATGATATGGCCTAAGGGAGGGACTGAATAAGTAATCAGTAAAGTCATTGAGCAGGTCCTCCAGAGAGTTCTGTGTTAAAACCCAAATGAGAGGAAGTGACAGTACTCCTGCAATCATTTTTATTGTGAATATGGGGCTTTGTATGAAATTGTGGGCTGGATCAATAATGCCTCCGAGGACTCCTCCCATTCATGATAACCTTACCTAAGCTAAAAGGATGCTTCAACCCACAGTACTTGAATTGAATGACAAGGAGCGACAAAAGGTAAGCTGGACTTTTTCCAAAGAGGCTTGAATTCTTTTGTGTTTATTGCTACAGTGAAGTACAAGTATATCTTGGGGAAAAAACATTTTTTTTTATTCACAATGCACTCACTTCTGTTATCCAAGACCATTTCAGGAGGATCAAATATATGTATATACTAACCAATCAGGTGCCCATAAAGTCTTTTTTTTTTTTTTTTAACTCAAATAGAAGACATTTTTAACAATATGCCATGTTACTCATCTAAAGCCCCTGTTCCAAATTCTGCTACATTAAGAGCCATACATTTTATTGTATTTCATTGGAGTTTTGATAGAAAAAAACAAAATAAAGTAGTGAATGACTGGGAACTAGAAAGAAAATATATTTTTTCAGACTCCTTCACTCTGCTATTCCTACATGGAAAGCAGTGCAACTATTGTTTTCAAAAGACAGATAATTGGCTTAATTATTTGTGGACCTTATCACACTGTAAAAATGTAATTTTTTAAAATATTTAAACCTTTTTCCATCTGTTTTTATAACAGTTGCAGCAAAATCATAAAGATTTTGTGTCTTAAAATAGGTAAGAAGTGATATTTTTGTTCCTGGCTTTTACAGTTTGAAGGTCAGTAAAAAACAATCACAGGTCTATTTATGAAAAGTCAATTTGTGTTCCACTTGAAAAATAAACCATTAGAACAAAACATGAAATGAAGGTACAATAACAAGAACAAAAATAAATAAATAAGAGGTGTAGAAAAATTATCTGTTTTAAAAATTACATTGGAATAAATGACTTGAAGGGCCTAAATTGCATTTTCAAATATAACAAAAATTATTAAATGGCTACTAAAGATGCAAGTACCTAAATGTCTGCCTCTGACCTCAGTATGTAAAATGTTGACCCGTACTTTTATTCAGCTAATTTACTAGGGTTTGTGACAGGTCCTACTAATGCATCTAATTCATTTTGAGACAAGGCCACTCTAAAAACAACAAAAAAATACATTTTCTTCCTTTCAGGTCATTCAAAACAGTTTTTTTTCTTTTCTCTTTTTTCCAAGGCTTTTTGCACCTTGCCTTAATTAAAATTGTGAGTGAGTGTGAAAAGCACTGAAAGACAAGCAACAATTGATGATGGCTTCACCTGCTGAGTGGACAATTTCAGGTGAGCTTCAACATTAGTAGACAGGGTTTGTACCAAAGATCAATGCTTCATTCTGCTGACCCTCTGTGTCGTCCATGCTTTTCTTTAAAACAGCCAAATTAGTGCTTCCTCTGGTTTTACTTCTGATGCAGCCTAATCATCTCACATAATAGCAAGTGCATGTTTTTGTGTAGATGATATGGCCATTATGGCTCATCCTGTATTTAAATTGTAGCATATTTAATGAGACGTCTTTCTGTTAAAACCTTTCCACTTCTCAAGTAAAGCATTTTCTCCCCAAAATGGATGGTCATCTAGTGGAGTTTCACCTACTTTAAGTTGGCTTTCATGTTGTTTTGGATTGCAGTTGCTTTTACCTCAATCATAACCAATACGGTTATTGGTTAGTCGTGCAATAGCCAGCCCCGCCTCCAACCTTCACAACTCCTTTGGGCTGACTACTGACCGGTTCTCCGTCTAACGGGTCTGGAAAATCTCTAAGACCTCGAGTA
>CAEFZX010021834.1:0-17668 GCA_903066825.1 Alfaro cultratus
TGAGTTACGGTAGATCGTCTTGGCCGCTCTGATCTAAATCAGGGGTTTTCCCCGACTCTTAACGCAGCCTGTTGAATGTGACAGGCAGCCAATCAGGAAGCGCGGATTCTCCTCCACGCTTTCTGAGGGGGAAATTACGTAGGGGAATCCCAAACAGCTGACACGGCGCAACCCGAAGTCCAGCGGACATCGGAGATGATATGTGGAAACAACATTAATGTTTATTCAACATTTCGTGCAAAGACAATAGAAATGACAAGGGGAGGAGTTGGAGCGAAATCGCTACCGCAGTTGATAAACCCGGTAACTTTTCAGCTGTTCTTTGTTAACGTGACATAAATAGGTTATAATGATTTTCATTCAGTCAGGACTGACACTAGCCACATGCATTGCAGGTAGATTGTAGTAAAGCATTGATTAATGCCTGGTTTTAAAATTAGTTAACTGGACTTGTAGCCATTATTTTGTGCCCATTTTTGGACAACACACGGCACGATTGAACCGTAATAGCTAGGATTTCTGTCGGCTAATGTGTCTCTCAGGTCTCTCAGGTTTTGAAAATGGGCCAACAATCGGCTGTCAGCTCTAAGATCGTGTCGAGTGCGCTGGGCATTACACTAAGGAAATGAGGAAGGGAGGGTCAGCGGAGAGCACCGGAGTTGAGCCTTTTTTCATTTAGTGTCATCAACTGAAAGACAAAAAGGCCGAAAGAGACGATAATGCCGATAATTAAAATTACGTCGATAGTTGTAATTTATCGATTGATTGATTTATCGTTTATTGCGACAGGCCTAACCACAATAGAAGTCACTTAATACTGACCTCCACCATACTGAATAATTGAGGTCCAGGATTATTTTATTGCATCCTTGTGCTTGAAGCAACAACCTACTTTGTTCTTAAGCTGTCATTTCATCAACATTCCTCTCAGTAGAAACTACAACTCAGTCAAGGCCATAAGTTCCACACAAGAAGAAAGATAAACATACTTATTTTCCTCAACAGACCCCAAGAATTCTCAAACCAGACACTACATTAAGATGAACAACAGAAACAGAATTGGGACAAAGGGCATCCTGGCAGAGGGCAAACTCAATGCTGTGCTGAGAATGCAGACTAAGCTCTTCTTTCCTTAAAGAGGAGCCACCTTGCCCTATAGTGCATCCTCGGCAACCTTTTTTCTGCAGCAGCCCTCGATCAAGAGGTCATAGATATTAACCATATCTATGACCATCCATTTCAGGATGAAAGCTGCACTGCTCGTCCTCTGTTCAATGAAAGGTTGGCCCCTTCCTTCCAACTTACCCAAAGAGACTGATAAGCTTAAGCTCTTGATAGTTTGAGCACACTGCTGAGTGATGTTGAAGAGACATGCCAAATATGACAGCCTCAAAGTTCCCAGAGCCTTCAGCATCTTGTGATGTATCTTGTCCACTGGCACCCTGTTGTTTGGATGTTAAGATCCTGGAGACAGTGGAGAGCACCAGAATCCTAGGTGTTCAGCAGCTTTTCAGTAAGTGATTGATTGGGGATGCAGCCCATCAACTGCTCTTACTCCACTGTGGCTGTTCAAGCCCACGTCATAACAGCCACCTTCCTGGACATTCTAGAGCTCTTCATGCTTCTTTCTGTTGACAAATGTTATGCATATGCTGGTTTTATTTTCAGCTGTTCCAACTGCTGAACATTTTTAGAGGAAGCATAGCCAATACAATCCAGGAGTACTTCCGATGCTATAAAAAAAGTAAAAAGTTTTTGGCAGTATTGTTTCCTTTAGTTGCTCAATCTAGGATAGAACTACAGCTAAACAGATGAAAGCAAGCCAAATGAGCTCTGGGCCAGTGGGATGAAAAACATTTCAGTCTTCTCCTTATGTCAGAGTGCTGGAATTGTTTCTTATTTATATATATTTGTGTTGGACCAAACAACCTGAATGTGATGGCTTGAGGATTTGGCTTATGATGTACATATTTCTTGTTTTTTAACCTCTTGTATCAGTCAGCTTTCTTTCCTCCGGATTGATCTGAGGAGTTGGACAAGGTCACTGAGTCATAGCTTGCTGCATTCTAGCATCACCTAATATTTGACTTTGTGATTTAGATTTTCGAGAACCCTATGTGAAATGTTGACCTTAACCATCCAACAAAAGACAACAATTTCTCACTGAGAAGCTTTTTAATCACCTTTGTGACCAAATTGCCAATAACATTTGTGTCTTGACCTGCTGAAAACTAGACCTTTGGTTATAGTCTAGGTTAGCTGGGTGTAGTAAACTACAACGGCCAGAAGAAGGCAGTGACATTGACGCTTGTCGTGGATTTAGTTTTTTGGTTCAAGGAAGTCTAAAAGCAAACCAAAAAATTGCAAGGTTAAAATTTTTGTGAGCCTGACTGGAGAGGAAGACTAAATGTGTGAAAGAATGCTGAAAGCTAAGGAAATGTTAGCATGCACAAAAGGGAAGTTTGACTGTAGGAACAGGATAGATGTGCTCAGTCACCTGAAAGCTGCAGTAGCCAGGTACTTCAGTGTCTGACTTTGAAAGCCCAGCTGTTGGAAAAATGAAAGATTGAGGATTTTAATAAGTGTGCAGACAACTCTGGGATGTCTGTCACCTCCAGTATGAGCAGTCTGCTTCCTGGTGACACTTGAAGCACCAAATGGTCCATAGTTGGTAACACTTGGACACTTTTATCACCCTGTTGTTATGGAACAGCTGAGGTAAAGTGGAGACCTCTGGATTTCTCTGTCAGCTATGCCTCTTTTAGCATTACGTGGTTCTGCGTTTGAAGCTAACCTTTGACCCTGTTGTCCTTCCAGCCAGCAGCCAGCCGCAGGGGTAGCATACACTCATCCCACCACTGTGGCCAGTTACACAGTTCATCAGGCACCGGTGGCAGCACACACCGTTGCAGCAGCATATGCACCCACTGCAGCTGCCGTTGCTGTGGCAAGACCTGCGCCTGTTGCCGTGGCAGCTGCAACTGCTGCTGCTTATGGAGGATACCAGCCAACCCACACTACCAGTGATTATGGCTACCCACAACGCCAGGCGGAGGTCCCGCCACCCCCTCCACCAGTCACCTCACAGAACTACCAGGTATCCAACACACACGTCCTCTTTCTGGGACGCCTGTGTTGTTGATGTGATGGATACAAGAGGAATGAAATTATTGAGCTTTTAAATTTACAAAATACAAGAACTGCATTTAAGTTTGATGCACTTGCATAAACGTTTTGTCTTTTATGTTTTCAGATATTCAAATACAGTTGATTCACCCCCAGATAGGTCACTCTTTCACTGAGTTTGATTTGCCCTTTTTGAGGTTACTTTAATGCAGACTTTCATATTCCAACCATCAGATTTTTCCAATTAGGAACTTTTTTTATTCAGAGTTGGATATGACTAACAACAACCTATTAGACATTTCTCTGGGAACAAGAAAACAATCAACCAGACTTAAAATTCAGATTTTCTTTTCAGGACTCTTACTCATATGTCCGCTCCACGGCTTCAGCTGTAGCTTATGACAGTAAGCAGTACTACCAGCAACCTTCTGTTACAGCAGCTGTTGCTGCTGCACAGCCGCAGCCCAGTGTTGCAGACTCTTACTACCAGACAGGTATGTTTTAAGATGATCCTTATGCACATTTCTCTATGTCTAATGATTGTTTGATCACCCCTGAAAATGTACATTCAGCAATTTCTTCATGTAAGCTACACACTTGTTTTCTTTGCTGACCAGAGATGATTGTTTGAGCTCTCTATCACTGTAATTGAATCTAAGTAAAGAGAAATCGCTTAAGTTAGAAATCACCTCAGTTCTTCACTATAGCAGAGCTGGGACAGTTTCTTTCCATCCATTTTGCATATTGTGAGCATTTTTTCCAGTAATACTCAGCAATTTGCTCTTTCTTTCTAGAAGAGAAAGCAACAGTCTCTGGTTTTAGTTTTTTACTAGCTGCATTTCCATTACAAAATGTGCGCAAATCTTTGTCTCTTTTCTGCCGATGTTGAAAAACACAATTTTGCAATTGTGGTTTTTCCATTAAATAAGACATGAAGCTAAAATCACACATGAATAAGTTTTACTTGATAAGTCATTAATAATCGCAACAGCGATGAATGTAAACAGTTATGTGAAACATATTCATAATTCAGCTATGGCTAAAGATTAAAGCTGATCTGATAATCTTGATTTCAGGTATACATTAAACTTGTATTACTTTTTTTGTGTAGCTCCCAAAGCTGTATATAGTCAAGGTGTAACATCCTATACCCAGAGCCAACAGAATCGCCAGGTTACTGTCATCAAGCCAGCTGCTGCCAGTCCAGCTTCATCCACCTTTTCCATCTTCCCGGTGACCTCCACTGTTCAGCCAGTGGCAGCTGCAGCGGCTGCAGCCTCAGTTGTTCCCTCTTACTCCCAAAGCCCAACATACAGCACCAATGCTGTCACCTACTCTGGTAAATGATTGTCAGTTTGGATTTTATGCACTTTGTCTGGGTAAAGATGATTCTCTGACCTGGTTTTCCACTGCCGTAAGACCCTAAGAAAGAGACGATCAGTGACTATTATACTATGGCTGCACCTCATCAGGAAAACATGCAAGTGGGATATTTAAAGACTGTGGCACCGATGATACTGATTCTGATTAACTTGCCTTTTCTTGTCTTATGTTTTCTTTATTTTCCATCAACACAGTTTGATTGTTACTCTCACTGAGGTCATCATCTCAATCACTAAAGTGGACAACGAATCTGGCTATCAAACTCAGTGAGAGTTTATTGAAGAGGCCAAATCTAAAATCATTGGCATGATGACAGGAAGTTAAGGCGTTAAAAACATATGCAATGTGTGTTTTTATATCTTTGGACAATTGGAATATTTCAACTTCTTATCATTTGGATGACGACTGTGATTTGATATATTCTATGACTCTACATTCAGCTCAAGGGAAATGTGCATTGTTTAAATTGACAAAGCTTTGTCGAGTGCAGTAGTTTTTGGCTTTAAGACAGTATCATAGTGAGTACACCCCTCACATTTCTGCAGATACTTAAGAATATCTTTTCATGGGACAATAATGACAAAATGACACTTGCGACATTTTGTTGTTGGTGGTGGTTTAGACATTAACAGCTGTATATAGAGTTATTTTGAGGGAAGAATAAATTTACAGTTATATAAACTGCACACAGACTACTTTCCATTGTGTCAAAGGGTAATTTTGTCATTGTTCTATGAAAAATTATACTTAAATATCTTTAGAAATGTGAGGGATGTACTCACTTTTGTGATACACTGTATATTCAGGGCATTGGAACCTGTTAGTATTAAAAAATGCAAATGTATTGGAAACAGTACTGTTTTCCAGTTTTCTTTCAGTAGCCGTTTCCAATTTCAGTATAATCAAAAAATGTAAATTCTTCTAGATACTAATTTAAATCAAAGTCAATGGTAACTGAGGTCTTCATCTCTCCCTACTTTAGCTCATAATTTTACACAGCATCCCCTCCACTGAGCATCCAAACAGTGAAGTGCAGATGGAACTTTAAAAATTGCAAAAATTCTAACAATAAAATCTGAATCATGGTACTAACTGCTTCAGAGTTTGAGTAACATTACAACCCTGGCAAAGCATCTTAAAGCTGAAAACTCAAAACTATGAGTAAAGCTGCTTTACCAGCAGTGATGAGGTAATAAACATGCTAGATGGGATAAGCCCACTTTATCGCAATTACATATTTTTCTGATATCATGCAGCCTTAGATGAGTCTGAGTAGTTTTTGAAATTAACACAACAACTGAATCTCATTTACACACTTCAAACTATGAAATCAATACAACCAACTCTTCCTGTAACCTATTCCTGTTTCTGAATAGGTGCTGAGATAGATAATTGGTTCTACCTCTAATTTTAATAATGATTAATTGTCACACTGTAATTTTTTTTTATCTTTGTGAAAGAGAACATTATATCTCCAAATTTACCTTCAACATTTTTTTACTACTGCTTTTCTGAAATTTTACCATCATGACAATGTTAAGAGGTAGTTTTAGTATTATAAAATGAATTTGACCTCATTGTATCAAAATAGGAACAAATTGGAATGAATGTAATAGAAATGGAGTTTGTATCCTAGAATCTGAATTGATTTTATATTTTTCTGTAAATGACTGATGAAATGCTTAGATGTGACATTTGAAGTGAATTTGTGTATTAAAAAAACCCCATTCAATCCTATAGCAAATGAAAAGACTTAAAGATTTTTTTATTTTTTTTTACTAGGAACGTCGTACTCGGGCTATGAAGCAGCTGTGTACTCAGCAGCCTCCAGCTACTACCAGCAGCAGCAGCAGCAGCAGAAACAGGCAGTTGCAGCAGTGGCAGCAACAGCTGCCTGGTCAGGAAACACTTTCCCTAAGAAACCCACATTCCAGAGTAAGCAGCTTCGACCCAAGCAGCCACCCAAACCCACTCAGATACACTACTGTGATGTCTGCAAGATCAGCTGTGCTGGTCCACAGGTAAGCTCACTGAAAACAGACTGTATGGTCACCACAACATAGAACATGGATAAGAAACTTTCACCATAACTTTGCTGCACAGATTTATTTTTCTCTTACAAGCCTCATTTTATTCCCTTTTTGTGCTACTTACAATAATTGTCAACCTAGACTAGTTAGAGGAGTGGGGTTGTGCAGCTTAAACATATTTTTTTCTTAATCAATTTTTTAATTTGTAGCAGTCTTAGTTCATTTGGGGTTCCTTAGTGCCCAATTAGAAGGCAGTTGGACTTTTTAAATAGTTTTTTGAATGTGTTTCACCTCTGTTCCAAAAGGCTTCTTCAGTTCTGAATATGTTTGGAAGTAATGGGTGTAAAACCAGAATATTCACACAATAATGACAAAGTCATTAGTGACTTTGATAGTTAAAGTCACTAATGAAGCAATTGGGAAATAGGAATGGATGTTGGAAAATTAAATCTCATCCTCAGGCAACATCCTCTGTTTAATGTCTGAAGCTACTCCAGCATTCCACTGTGGTAGGATCAGAGTTGATGAAATACTGAAGGTAAATAGATTGAGTTGAAGTTTGAGTTTAGAAGACTTATTTTATTTAGAACAAAATAAAAAATATTTTTTTTCATATAGAGGTACGCTCAGACCTATTCACACACCTTGCAAATTTTTGTATTTGAGGCCTATTTCATGAGTTTATTTTTTAAGATAATTCTGTTGAAGCATGTTTGAATGTCTGACTTTTATTTGTTTATTTTCATAGAAGTTTTATTCATTATTACCTTTGTCGTATTCAAGTTATTTCTGTGACCATTGTGGGTTTTTCTTTCATTAATTTCGGTAATTTTGTCCACATGTAAATCCCACAAGGGATTTACTGACATTTATTGATGCTCTTACAGAACAAACTGTGGAGAAAGTAGGAAATATAAAATTTTTGATAATACTGTGAGTTTTGTTATTAACATTAATTTAAATTTATTGATACATTGATAAATCAAATCTCTAGTCACAACTAAAAACTTTTAACAATAAGTGCACACACCTAGTTAACAGTTTGTCAATATGCTAATACTAAAAAAAACACACAAAAAAACAACCATTCCCAGTAATTTTCTCCATCCCACCATTAGACTTATAAAGAGCATTTGGAAGGCCAGAAGCATAAGAAGAAGGAAGCAGCACTGAAGATGTCGCAGGGCAGCAGCAGCAGCGCTGCAGGAGGGGCGCTGGCCCGGAGCGCTCAGAACCAGCTTCGCTGTGAACTTTGTGATGTCTCGTGCACTGGAGCTGACGCTTATGCCGCCCATATTCGAGGAGCCAAGCACCAGAAGGTTTGGATGTTGGGACATAAACCAACACTGTGTCTACTTGGAAAAGGTTTCACACAGACCTTAATTTCTCATTTCAAATGCTGAATTATTCTTGCAGGTTGTGAAACTTCATACCAAACTTGGAAAGCCCATTCCTTCCACAGAGCCCAGTATGATTGCTCAGACATCAGCCTCAGGTGCTTCTGCTATTGGCAAGACCTCCCTTAGCAGCTCCAGCACTTCCAGCTCTTTGTGTCTGTCTTCCAACTCTTCCTCCAGCTCTAGCGCCCCCTATCTGAAAGCTGTCAACATAACCAGCAGCAGTGTGGTTACCAAGAATCCACTGGCCAGCAGTCTCTCTGTTGCCAGTTCTGCAGCACCTGGCAAGAAAGTCAACACTCCGAAGATTAATTTTGTTGGTTGGTAAACTTTCTTCATTTTGCCTTTTAATTATAAAATATTTACACTACAGGAGAACCAATGATTATAGATTCTATTTACTTTAAAACAATGTTTCTCAGCACCTGGGTATTGGACAGGGGGTCCTGGCCCTAAAAAGGGCCAGCGCCCCCTGTCCATTATCCAGGTCCCTCACCGTCCCCAATCAAAAAATTTGTAGGTTCCCCCCTCTCCTTACCCCATTCCTGTCAGCCTACTGTCAAAATAAGGGACACTAGAGCCCAAAAAAAAAAAAATTGTAGGCTTCTTTGCACTGAATATTATTTTATTATTAATGTTACTATCACTATTGTTGATGTTTTGATTTTTATGGTTGTTTCTGTATTTGTCATCAAAAATAATTTCCAAGAGAACAAAAAAGCCATGTGAATAGAAATTCTTTTTACAGGCATCTGCGAAAAATGCAATGAATGGACATTCAGCTTAAAATAGGTAGGGTTATGGTCCTTTTAATTCCATACAAATATGGGATAGGAATATGAATTATATCTTTATATTGACCTGACTATTGATTTATAGATTAATAGTTTTGCTGGACAGAAATTACAAAGAACAAGGCTGGTTCTTAATTAAATCCTATTGAGTCAAACTTAACATTGTAAACATGTGCTTATACACACTTACATTCACTCATGCGTTCACCATTCAAACCTGCATTTGTTTAGTTCTAAAAATATACAAAACCCTTTAGATCAGGGGTGGGCATTCCTGGTCCTCGAGGGTCAGTGTCCTGCAACTCTTAGATGTCTCCCTGGTCCAACACACTTGAATCCAATAGCTGAATCACCTCCCAAGTGCAGTCAAATTCTCTAGAGTCCTGCTAATGACCTCATTATTAGACTCAGGTGTGTTGAAGTAGAGATACATCTAAAAGTTGCAGGAAACCAGCCCTCGAGGCCTGGAGTTGCCCACCCCTGCTTTAGATTAAGACGGAGGAAAAATAAGACAATCTGTAAATAGAAACTGTAGTCAAGATTAATACCCCATTGAAATACCCCATTAATAAGCTCCGCCTTCAGTCCCTGTGACCCTCATATATGGCTCCCAGAGGTCTCAAAGTCTCACTGTTTACCCTTGGTGATGTATGTTAGTTTTTCCAGTCTGAGCGAATTTGCAATTTCTTTCTTCCAGAGTCCCAGGGAGGGGGCGTCCATGCTCCTCCAGCATAAAGCAATAGATCTTTTGGCTAGAAGAAGTCTGTAGTCTATCAATTTAGTTTTAGTCTGTGATTGTTTAAATTCCATTGGGTATATTCCTAGAACACAGATTTTGACCTCTAATGGGATTTTCACCTTAAACAATTCAGATGTTTAATAACATTGTTCCAAATCTTCTGGATTTTAAGACATTCCCACAAACAATGGGGAATAGTTCCTTTTTCAAATAAGCATTTAGTACAAGTATCTTGAATATCACTGGACATATGATGAAGCCTAACTGGTGTTATATAGGTTCTAATAAGCCATTTATATTGCAGAAGTTTAAATTGTTTGTTGTGTTTTTAAACAGGACTGATTCCAGTCTTCCTCATCTATATCTTTGAGAGTATCTCTTCTCCAAGCGTCTAACTTATCAATTGCTGAATCCTTAGAGGAAAGCATCAACAAATTATAGAACACAGAAAGAAAACCTTTCCCTTTTAAGTCCCCAACACACACCTCTTCTATTTTTTGTCAAGGGTGGAATATCAACTATTCAGTCTTTCATCTATACTATCCAGCTTGACTCTGAAATCCGACCGGAGTGACTTTAGCTCTTCCAACACTTCAGCTACCGCACTTTGGACTCTGTGTTGTTTTGGTGGCTTTCTTGCATCGTCTTGAAAAAGTTTTGCACTGTTTCACAGACGAAGCTTTAGACATATCAGTATCATATCTTTCAAGCCTTACTTACAGCTTTTACAAGGGTTTTAAAAGGAAATTTTGAACACTGTCCTAGGAGTTATTCACTGTGCTGCCATCCCGGATTTCGGTCACATGACAGCCCCCCTCCCCCAGAAGAGGCTTGAATATTTTGATAAATTAATTGTTGAAATTCAAAGAATGTCAAAGTATTTAAGAAATGAAAAATGTAGCGAGAATTTTAAGAAGTGAGAATGCATTCTTCTTAAGGCCTGGCATACTTCATGCGAAGTGCTAAAATTGGCATTCATTGACGTAGTTGTGTGATGAAAACTGCGTCATTTTGTTCGCAGAGAGGCATCTTCTTCCTGAAGTTGACACCATGCCTGGGTCAAACTATTTCAACAGAGCTCTGTGCAAAGTGTTCTGTGATTGGTTAGAAGTTTGTTGCTGTGGTTTATGCAGAAGTGTGCTCAGACAACAATGTTTGTTTATTTTCTACTAGTTCTCTCTTCCACTATCCGGTTTTTGTATCTGCAGGAGAAATGAATTTCTTTGAGGAACTTTTATTTGACTTGTTGAGGAATTATGTACATTTGTACGGTTCCTTACTAAATAACTCCTATAAAAATAAGACTGCTGAATGTTTAATAATTGCTGGACAGAAACTGTAACAGTGTTGTTCAGAGAGGAGGCTGTCTGTAGAAAAGTGTGGTGCTTTCTCTGTGAACATTTCATAACAGCAAAACAGAGGAAGCTGGGGGTTGGGACCCCCGGAGGTAGAGGTGTGACATACAGAAACGGGAGCGGTGTCACCCAGGTGGTCTGTGACGTCTGAAAGGTGTGTGCCAATATGAACGTACCGCAGCCACATGACTAAGTGTCAACTGTTGTGCTTTGGATGGAGTAGGCCGGGGCCTCTAAGAAGAACGCGCTTCATTCTGCCTTCTCACTGATTAAAAATTAATAATGTACACTTGTCCTGCCTCCTAATTATTTGTAATAATGCAGAAAAGGTCTGACTGAGCTGGTTCAAAATGTCCTGCTTCCCAATATGTGTATCTTTCATTGTTTCAGTAAATTCAGAATTTATGGAGATTACATTTCCAGCAACAACTCGGTATAAACACAACTAATATAAAGAAGTGTAATTAAATACATTTTGAAAATATTTCTTATGTTTTTGCATTGGATTCAGGTTTGGATGTTCAGTTTCATATTTGATGTTTTGTAAATTTCAGCTGGAAGTAAATTACAGACGACGGGAAAGATGGAGGAGATGAGAGAAGAAATCAAAGGCGATACTTGTAAGCCGGCCGCGCCCTCTTCTGCTTCCCCAGATTCTAAGGCTGACCTCTGTGATTCTCTGTCCACATCGGCACTTATTGCTTTGCAGAGTGACGTCCAGCCTGTTGGTCATGACTATGTGGAAGAAGTAGGTGTTTATAAAGAAATGCTTATGCATAACCAACCTACACTTGTGGTTTTTATCTGAGTTGGCTCAGAGTGGATTTTATGAATGTTTTCTTGCAGGTCAGAAATGATGAAGGCAAAGTCATTCGCTTTCACTGCAAGCTGTGTGAATGTAGCTTCAACGATCCCAACGCAAAGGAAATGCACCTGAAAGGACGGAGGCATCGCCTCCAGTATAAGGTTGGTGGCTGACTAACTTTCCTGCAGTGAAATTTTGCAAAATCCTGGAGAATTAAAATTTTACTCAATGTATGAAGATGATTTAAGGACTACAAAAGCATTGCCTATTGACAGATTAAAACTAGTTTGTCCACAAACAAATTACAGGAACAGTAACTTAAGTTATTGGAACAGCTGAGCCATACCTCCCAAGACGCTGAGTGACATGCCTGCTTCAAAGTATCATCAGATCACAGCAGGGTTTCCCCTAGAAAACTTGTTAAGCCCGGAGGTCGGGGTGCGCGGGACGCCGAGGTCGTCAATTGTGTTTTCGTATTAAGATGTTAAGTAGACAGGAAAAGTAAGAATATTACGGGGTACTTATATGTTACTGGAAAACATCACAAGTGAAATGCTATCTAAACCCACAACTAGTCTTAAAAACATCAAATCAAAAAATACAATTAAAATTAATATTAATTTTTTGCACTTATGTGTAATCCAAATTAAGTCAGCTGCTCCATCAGGCCCCCAAGGGCTGATATTTTAACACAGACCACAGATGCAAATGAAACATTTGTTTATTGAGATTATCAGTGCTGCTAAATTTGATGCAATTGTTTCGGCATACATAAATTAAAATATTTTAAAGTAACATTTAAATGCAAGATTTTAAGGAGCAGGCATGTTTACTTTGTATAAGTTCAATGAACAATATTCATAGTTACATTGTATTGTTACCATAGTTACACTCTGATGCTATGATCTTTGAGTTTGAGCTCTGTTTGTTCACAAATACAAATTAGTAAACTGCAATTATAACTTGTTTCTTTTTAGGTTGGCCAATTAAACTACTCCCCCTCTTTCAAATTTTACTAAATTTGACACAGAAGCTGTTAAAGGCACTGATGTTTTTAGCAGCAAGAAGGGCCCCGGAATCAAATTCTGCTACAGCCTTGGAGCGGCCCTGCATGATGAGTTAAATCCACTGCACTTCAAACAGGGGATTTAATTTAATACCGCTAATGTGGCTTTAGTAGCTCTGCCATGTCGTGTCTGTTGAGTTAATAATAAACTACCTTGAGTAAATTAATTATTAGTTGCTCAAGGTTATGGTTAAGGTTTTTCTGATCTCTGCATAGCCGCGCGCATGAACTCTGGCTGACTAAGTGGACAAAGCATTTGAATTATACGAAAAAAAGAAAATACTATAAAACCAACGTGAAGGCGACCGCGAAAGCTCCTCACCGGGCTGAACCTGCGTGATGAGGCTGGTGCTGGTTCATTAACCACTAAGGCTCCTGTCAAACGGGAACACATACATAAAGTTTACAGGGAAAACAAAGCCACACGCTGGGCAGGCTGTTGAGAACCACCCCACATAATTCTTTGTTGACAAAGATAAATCATTCTCACCGCTCGCTCAATGCGCACCTCCGAAAGCGTGAGTACAAGTTATTCCTGCGGTTCACATAGAGCTAAGCAACCAGACCTAACGCAGTGGGGTTTAAACTCCTACCTTTATTTCTCCTAAGAGACATAATTCCACACAGGGGGTTGACGTAAATATCCATACAGGTGAGCCTGTGTCCAGTTTGAGTGAAAGGAGGAGCACTCTATCCGCACTGAGGTAAATTTCAAAGATCAAGCAGAGGCAACGTGCAAAAGGGTTGCCTCTGCTTGATCTTTGGTCTGATAATAGTTTATGCTTTATATGCATAAACTATAAACTTATTCATAAACTATCTTTTAGGAATAAATTTGCTCTGCTAGTGAAACGCTCTGAGCAATTAAATCCGGATTTAATTTGGGGAAATTTTTTTTTTTAAATTATTATTATTATTATTATTATTATTATTAATTTTTCTAAAAACAACCTGGCGGGAGTGGCTAGTAAAGCATGTTGAGCTGCCCAGCTTATAATACACTACGGGAAACTCTGCACAACATTAAGGTTTTTTCTTTCTGTTTTTTTTTCTGTTTTCTTTTGTAGAAGAAGGTAAATCCCGATCTGCAGGTAGAGGTTAAACCCAGCATCCGAGCCCGAAAGATTCAGGAAGAAAAGATGAGAAAACAGATGCAGAAAGAAGAGTACTGGAGAAGAAGAGAAGAGGAGGAGCGTTGGAGGATGGAAATGAGGTACGGATTTGTTCTGCCTTGGCTGTGAAACTTACTACATGCACATTATTGCGCTTCACTTAGGTCTGAGCAATATAGCCTAAAATCAATGTTTTGACATCTTTAGCAGTTCACCTCGGTGATGACGAATGGACACAAACCTTAAGTTGACAGAGTAACAAAATTATGACAGCCCCACGACAGCTGATCCTGACCGGCTGTGGTGATATGGATCGTTTATACCGTTTACATGGGTAAACGGTGAAAGCTGTAAATGGTGCATTCCACCTCTCACTGGTTTGGGCAGCACCATGAGATGAGTGCTATGACACGAGAGTCTCCAGGCTGTTGCTATACCATAGTGATGGTGCCAAGTACACCGAAGTGTGATCCGTTAAGTCCATATCTCCTATTGCTGTGTTGCAGAAGACGTACCGACGTCATGCAATGCAGATGGGGGTCAGAAAGTAAATGCAGCCTGTTTATTTCTGCTGCTCCAGCTTCAAAATGCCGAACGTCTGTGTCATGTACGGATGTTCCAAGCATTCTGATAGAAAGACAAACTTTATTTTAATGTTCTGAAGTAGTTGGTCACAAGGGAGTTGATTTTAAAGAAAAGACTTACCGAAAAAAGACGAGAAAAGAGTTTGCAGTGACCACTTTCTAACAGGTAAGGTTTATACCGTTTAAATAGTATTTTCAAGCACTCATATGTAAGGTAAGATATATTATTTTTACACCCTAGCTTGGTTGAAACATGTTTTTAATGGGGTTTCTGCACTAGTGCACAAAGCAGCATGTGCCAATCATACGTCATGATTGGTGCACACTGTTGGCCACCTCGCGCACTGTAACGGTTTGATCTCTGGAGTTTACAATAGCGCAGATCGCACGCCTCACTTTTTATTCAAAATGAACACAGGCTGACCTGTATGGACATTTATATCAACCCCCTGTGAGGAATTATGCTTGGAGAATTCTTCATTAAGGTATAAGTCAAGTTCAATAGCCACATCATTGCTCTGGTTAGCTTAATGTGAAGCACATTTATAACCTGTAGTTGCGCTTTTAGAGGTGTGCTTTGAGCATGCAGTGAGAATGATTTATCTTTGTGAACAAAGAACTATGTGCGGCGTGTGCAGGTACATCTCACACACGCTGCCCAGTGTGTGGCCATGTGTCTGTGCTGATAAAGTTTATGTGGGTGTTCCTGGTTGACCGGATTGTTAGTACACCAGTGGCTAAACCCGTGGAGGAAATATCGTGCTCACCTCGTAGTCACTGGGGTAACTCACAGCAGAACACTGGTTTTATTTTTATATATACATATTGTAAGAATTTGAGTTTTTCTGTATGTTTATTTAGGTTCTGTGTCAGTTGAGTTTCCGTGTTGTCCTGTCTACCCTTGATTGATCCCAGCTGTGTCTGGTTCCCTTGATTACCCACCTGTGTTTCTTGTTCTCTGTCAGGTCCTTGTCTAGACCAGAGGTGGGCATTCCTGGTCCTCGAGGGTCCGTGTCCTGCAACTCTTAGTTGTCTCCCTGGTCCAACACACTTGAATCCAACAGCTGAATCACCTCCTAAGTGCAATCAGGTTCTCCAGAGTCTTGCTAATGACCTCATTATTTGACTCAGGTGTGTTGAAGTAGAGATGCATCTAAAAGTTGCAGGAGACCGGCCCTCGAGGCCTGGAGTTACCCACCCTTGATCTAGACTGTCTAGTTGTCTCTTGTCTGCCGTCTATTGATTACTGTTTACCAGTTGCTACCAGACACTAGCTCCTAGCTTTTTCTCCTCTGTACTGCTGGGGGTTTTGTACTTTTTTCATCATTAAACCATCATCACGACTCAACCGCTTCATCCTAACCACCTACAACCACCTAATCATGACACATATACAGTACATCTATCTCAGGGTTTTCCCCAGTGTATTATAAGCTTGGGAGCCCGCCATGCTTTACTAGCCCCCCCCCACCAGGCCAAGTGTTGCTTGTTTTTGTTTTTAGAAAAATTAATAATCAAAAAACAAAAAAAAAAACATAAACAAATATTCTTTTAGTGTAATTTAATCCGGATTGCAAGCATCTCTGTTGCTCTGAGCATTTCACCGATGGAGCAAATTTATTTTTAAAAGATAAGTTTATAGTTTATGCACTTAAAGCCGGGAGAGTGGACCAATTACACAGTTGACGCCTCTGCATGTTGCCTCCCCCGCTGCACTGCTTGATCTTTGAAGTTTACCTCAGCGTGGATTGTCGCGCGCGCATCCTTTCAGTCAAACTAGACACAGGCTGACCTGTATGGATATTTACATCAACCCCCTGTGTTGAATTTATTTTTCTTTGACTAACTCCACGTCAAGGTAAGACTTTAAAACCCACTGTGTTAGCTCTGGTTGTGCAGCTTTATGTGAACCGTAGGAATAACTTGTAGTCGCTCTTTCAGAGGTGCAAGTTGAGGGAGCGATGAGAATAATTTATCTTTGTGAACAAAGAATTATGTGGGGAAGGGTTATATGAGGGAATTATGAGGGGAAATACTCACCCTGACAATCTGAGCTTGGTAAGGAAATAAACCTGATAATTACAGAGAAAGACATGGCTGATAAAAATTGAAAGAGTAGGAAGGTTCTGTCAAATATGTAGATGTATTCAAGTATTTCTTTAATAACTACTAAATGTATTTTGTTTGCAATAATGGTCTTTACATTGACTACAGTAATCGACCGTTCTGCAGACAAATCAAAAAGAAAGCAGCGGTGCACCAATTGCAATTTTCTGGCTGATCACCGATCTTTAAAAAAACCTGACTTGCTTGTATTATAAACCCACTAATACATATATAATCCTTTCCTAACATTATTGTATATTCTGTATAATCTGTATAATCTGTGCACATAGCTCCCATATTTATATTTACACACAATATTTCATAGCTCCTTCCTACTACTCTCTGTTTATACATAACCCCTTATAGTCTATACATATATAGTTTTGTACACCTGTAAATGAATATTTATATCCTGCATAGCACTTCTGGATGGATGCAAACTACATTTCGTTGCTTTGTACTTGTGACAGTGCAATGACAATAAAGTTGAATTCTATTCTATTATTTTGTGTGTGTGTGTGTGTGTGTGTGTGTGTGTGTGTGTGTAGGTCTGTGCATGTGGTGTGTGTGTGTGTGTGTGCAAAATATTGTGAAACAGTCATTAACTTGGAGCGACCATTGTAAACTGTGCAAATAGAGAGTTGACCTAGTTAGCCCTCTCTCAAAGTAAAGCAATAGAAGGCAGTGGCTGATTACTGTATAGGGCCCACACATTGGCTCAAACCCAGGGGCCCACACCCTCCTAAGTAGGGCCCTGTTTTGCATGTACAGTGAACCCTTGCTATATCGCGGTTCACCTTTCACGGTCTCGCTGCTTCGCAGATTTGCATTGTGCATTGTGTTCTGCATTCTGATTGGCTAAACAGTCTCTTTGCTTCTTCTCTACCTGTGTGTCAATAACGTTGCGGTGTAATATGTACACGTACGTTAAACAGCTTGCCAAATTTAAGTTTGCAAACATAATCGATGGTGGCATGTCGGTTTCTAAGAATCTTTTTGCCCAGAAGAAAAAAGAGCGACAACAACAACCGATAACTATGTTCTCTCAAAAAAACACACCTGCACCGCGAGCTTTAGAAGAAAAACCGCTACAGAGCGGAGTCAGGATGCAGCGGCTCAGTCAGAAGAGCAGTGAAATAAACCTGAGTCACTATTTGTCCTGCTGAACTTT